>JAPTGZ010000012.1:17053006-17064368 GCA_029814645.1 Fowleria isostigma
ATTTTGAAACTGTCAACAATTTTTTTTTTTTTTTTTTTTTTTTTCTGTTGACAATAAACAAACAAAAACAAATAATAATTGGCATTTGCTTGTGTCTTTCTGGTGCAGTAAATGTTTTATGATAATATTTGAGATTTGGTAAAATTTTTAGGATGCCCAAAAACCTTTTTCCAATACTGTACATTGTATTTTACAGCTATTGATTCTCTGTTGCCCATAAATTTGGAATAATCCAGACTAAAATGATATCTTGAAACTGCAGTGTATGATACTTTCTTCACTTCATTGTGCAAAAAAAAAAAAATCTATACTTACCTTTCAGTATATTTTAATTTAAGTGGTCTGAGAGGACATAATTTTCAAATTGTAGGAAATGTAATCTGTGATGCCCTGATTTTTGCAAGTCACAGGCATTTTCAGGATGGTTAAATGTATGATTTGAATACAGTATATGGTTGTGTGACTGAGTAGAAGACAGACTACATAGACCAAGGCCTTATTGCAGCAACCCAGACTCAACTCCATCTTGATTCAGTTTCCCTTATTTGTTATCTCTCTCCACTTCAAATATGTCATACAAATGGTCAACTATAAATCTCTCGTAATGAAACAAAAAATACACATGTTCACCAGTTGAAGTTACCAATCTCTGCTATCTGAACATGATTCTACACTGTTGCCCACATACACATCAGTAGTGACCTTTGACCAGGATTCGATGATTACATACTAAATCTCAGTTATACTTTATCTATCATGAATAAATCACAATCCCAAAAAGGAAAAGCAAATAATTTCCTATATTCAATTCACAGACCATATAGATGTTCATCAAAACTCAGAGTAAGTTCAAAGGTTATTATATCATATCAGAGAAAAGTTAAGCAAAAATGACTTTCATCAAAATATATCATTAACTGATCATAAAAAACATGCATCATTACCACTGCCATCTGTGGGTTTAATTGGTGAATCAGTGTTGCAGTACATGACTGTGTCTCCATGTTCACTATGGAGTATCTGAGTGTCCAAACGGGTCATACTAATGTTAATGAAAAGCAGACAAACTGCATTTTGCCTGAATTATTTAAATGAAGTTATTAAGTATATTAGATCAGTAGATGCTCTTGGTTGGCAGCAGCTGTTCAGGTCTTTGAGGGTTCATCTACAGCAGTGCAATATATTCTATAAAATCGCCAAGTTTGTGAAACACATTTAACATATAGAGTCAACTTCTCATGACCTAAGAAAGACAGAGCAGCTTTGGAGATATTGTATTGTCCAAGTAAGTGTTCTAGAAAGTGTATTTTAGCTAAAGATGAACAAGAGGAGAATGAAAAACTGATCTAAAATGACAGCTGCCATACAACTGTAGTTAAGAAAAAATATTTTATACATATATAATACATAGTTAAGATATTCTACAGTAGGTGGTGTAGGAGTAGGAGGTGTAACAGCATGACATACTATAAGCACTTTACAATTGTGTTTAAATTACTCTAAAACAGTAGCCGTATTCCACCACATGGGTTATTTAATTGAGTCTGAGAGAAATAATCCCAGTGATTATTTCACAATCCATTAACCAGTAGGTAAACAACCCATATCCATGCACGTTAAAGTCTCTGGAGTCTATTGAAGGATCTTTATTTAATGGTGAATTAAAGCACACACTTCTGGCTCAGTGAAATTAGATGCCAACCAAAGCTTAAAACAGAGGTCATAAATTTCATTGTAGAACTGTTAACAAATACAATACACCAATCACAGTCATAGGGTTTAATGGGCTGCAAACAGACAATGTTTACTCATATCCCAGGTAAAACTCACAGTATTTCATTCAAAATTAAGACACTTCAAGACAATAAAACACACATTAACAGCATATTAAAGGCACATAAAGCCACAGGATAATTACTGCAACAAAAGCTAAAGCACGGAGGTTTATCATTAATATTATTAAGCACTTGCTCACAGGTTGGATAAAGCAAATTTGCATTTAATTGTTTTCTTTCAGTCATTGAATCATCATCATTCAGTCACAGGAACTCAAATCTTTTAGGTTCTACAGGCTCTTGTGTCATCCACTGTATATGGATCCTGGGAAGTGTAAGTTCAATCATGATCACAGACTATAAAGTCCAGTAAAGGTACTTGATATGAAGTGTAAATTACATTATATTGCAATGTGGTGCAGTCTGTGGTTGGGGGAGAGGAATTGTACAGGCAAACAGCATCATCTTGTGGCAAGAAGAGTAAAGTCAGGTGGGAAACGTCAAATTGAGGAATGGAAACATATTTAAACATTTCAGCAACATGTTCCAGTGTTAGAAAAAAAAACAAAAAACAAAACTACAGTCCACCACCCTCAGGAATATAGCAGTTAGTTTGGTCACAGTTGAGCTGGTCAAAAAATCCTGTGGCAGCAAAAACAAATGCAGGATCTCTTGGATAAAATGGAGGAGTTATCATTCATCTACACTCTGTTTCAGAACAAAAAGTCAAAAGTCGACATTGTTGGCATGTACAATAGTATAAATAATAACTAAAACTCCAAGCAGTTATGCACAAGGGCCAAGCTCCCTGTGCCACTCGGTCCCCCAGGCCCAACAGAGCCCACTGAAGTCTGCCCTGAAGGATGATGGTCGATGGGCTCTGTGTGCTGTATGTGTGTGTCTATGTTGAGTGTGAATCATCGTATTCCACAACAACATAAACAGAACCATTTACTTTGAATATTTCCTGGACAGCTCAGATTTTGAAGATCGGAAATTGGTTTGTTAATAATTTGCACATTTTTTGACCAAACAAAATTCTTGATGACTTTAGATCAGGTCCAAGCGAAGAGTGTCAAGATTCATGAAGATCTGACAAAATCCCTAGGTGGAATTAAAAGAAGCAGTTTTCCAGTTTTTGTAGTTTTTTTTGCATAAGCATCCCCCAGCCCCCATGGGTTTGCCCCCCCTAATTATTAGACTATTGTGACAATGTAGTAAAAATGTAATATTTGAGAATGTACATTTGTATTGTGAAGCCATCAGTTCTCTGTAGATCACTGGAAAATGTGAGTGAAAAATCTGCCCAAATACACATGAAATGGATAATAAAAAATAAGATGTATTTACATAAATTACAACTAAAACCTTTTTCTTTTGCATGTGGGATGAACCCTTAGGGCCTTCTATGCCTTCAGAGAAGTCCTAGGAAAAATCAGGATTAAATTATATGAATATCAACAGTAATTATTTTAAAATTTCTATTTAATTTTATTTAATACAATTAATTTAAGATTTTGTTTTTCTTGAATACATTCTAAAGTTAAACCTACTGTCAACTTCACATCAGTAATGAAAAGGTCGCTGTCCTGAAGCATGTTATTTAATCAGAATCATCAGTATCTGTGTAGACCTGGATTGGACTGCATGAATGACTGCATGAACACCAGCCTTGTGTAACCTTTGGTGTATTGTGTGTTTGAAATGAGATTTATGTGACTTGGTCAGTGTGTGTGTCAATGCACAGCAGTTTCAAATCTGTGTCTGTGGTGATTGACTGGTCACCTTGTAACGGTAATATTTATTCCAGATGTTGAGCTTGGAGGAGGTTTTTTACAGTTTATGTTTGTGTCTAAATGATCTCCAGTTTTGGTGAAGTTTACACTGAGCTGGTTGTTTGTTGCAGAGAGTCAACACATCTTTAATTAGAGGATTACAGCTATTGAGCACATTCAATTCATTGTACTTAATTTGTTTTGGTTTTTGGTTTTTTTTTTGTTTGCTTGTTTTTTGTCAGTGAAGATGTCTTTTTTGAAGGCTTGGTCCATTTTTCACTGTTCACTAATGCTAACTAGTAATATATAAAATAATAACATTTGATGTTGACAAATAATAAAACAATGAATATTCAAAAATAGAATATCAAATAGTCGTGTTGAGGATATTTATGTTGAATTTTTGTAAAAATGACTGGATGGTTGAGTAATTATTACCAAAGTTATGTGTATTTTTCAGACACATTATGTCTTTAATTCTAAGATGGAAGAAGCTAAAAGAAAGCACTCTTCAAGGGACACAAATGTTATGTGATTCACTGGAGGCAAACATTTACTGAACAGAGGGTTAATGGCCACTTATACATTGATCATGAGGTATGAATGTGAGAAGGATCGCTGTCATTGTTTTAGTTGTGTTTTTTAGTGCTTTTTTATTGTGCTGTACAGAGACAGCATTGGTTTGTTTTTTTAAGTATAGATTTGAAGATCCCTGCTGTGTAGAGGTCATTCTGATTGTAATTACACCCCGCTGAGACAGGAGGCGCTGCAGAACAACTATCCCGAAGAACAGCAGAAGAAGCGTCTCAACTGGAGTTTACTTGTTGAATGACATTAGAGCAAAGTTTACTGTTTACGGAGTTTGTTTTTCAGTTTATCAGCTGCTTCACATTCTTCGCTACAGAATCATAGCCTTCCTGAAAGCTGAACTCTCCACTGCGTTGTGAAAAATGCGAGACCGAACAAAGGAACTAGGAAATGTAAGTCCTAAAGAAAACGGCTAATGTTAGCGATAGCACGATAGCATGCTAACTCTGTCAAGTTCACTCCTGAAGTCAAGAAAGCGCTGCTAACTTTCAAGTTTTCATCCAGAAACATCTAAAGAGAGACGGAAAGCACAAACGACAGGTTCAATGGAGTTATTTGGTCTCTTATTTGTATATAATTTGCAGTTTCTTGGATATTTCCAACTTCCGTTTTAGCTCTCCTTAAAGCAGTGCCAGGCCAGGGCAGGGCTGCGGCTGATGAGGTTTGTCATGGACAGACACAGTCAAAGCACTCACTATACTCCTCTGTTTCCTTTATCCACTGCATCGTGACAACAGAATGCCGAGGCTTCAGATGACGATGAGGAGGGCAAAGCACTGATGATCAAACCTGGAACCTCTTCAGCCAAAGAGGAGAAAGAAAATGAAGCCTTCTTCAAAAAGGTGCATTTCTTCTCAAATATGTGAATGTCCCATCATAGGACATAACACTATGATAAAAATGAGACTTCTTTAAATAATATCAGCTACGATGTATAGGCCTTGGAAGACAGAAGGATTAAAAGTACTCACACTGTTAAAAGTAATTTATATTTTGTGGTTGGTGTAAAACATGTTGATGTAATTGTTGGACTAGTTTGTTTGAGTAGTTTGACATTGTGGACTGGACTTTGGTCTGGCAGGTTTACAGAGGGTTTACACCGTTCACTTACTGAAAATGTCATTTTTATCATTATTACTTAACTGCCAGGTATGTACTTATGTTGAGAAATGATGACGGGGAAATACTTTGTTTTGGCAACATCTCAGTCTCTGTCTTAAGTCTGTATGTGTTTTAACAGTGTACATTGAACTATGGATTTAAGATTGTTGTGTAGGGCTGTATCCAATGATTATTGTAATTGTCGATAAATGTGTGAATTATTTATTATTTCTTAATAATTGTTTGGTCCTAAAAGAGTAAATGACTTATGTCCACAACCCAAAGATGCTGTGATAAAGAAGTTAAACAAAAAACAAAAAAATCCCCAAAATACTTACATTAATGATACTGGATTCAGAGAATGTTTTTCTTAAAATTGCTCAAACTGATTAGAGTTAACAGTTTGCTACTTAACTTGCTACTGCAGTTACCTTGCAGACATTTGCACTAGGCTTTAATGTTAGTTGCTGATAATTTTGAGTAAAGGTGGACTGAAATATTCCTAAAGACCACTCTTCATTAACATAAATTCATAAAACAACTCAAGTGTCTGGCTGCATCAAAACCTGAATGCCCTGAAGTGTTATTTAGCATTAGCATATCAAAAAGCTAATGCAAGAGAGTGCTGTAAATTCTACAATTTATAACCATCCTTAGGCTCAAGAAATCCATGAGGGGCTGCAGACTCTCAAAAGAATGGTGTCTGAGCTTGAGAACAAACAGAAGACTGTCCTGGGTGTGGCGCTGCCAGAGGAGAGTGAGTATGATGACTTTGTGAAAGCAGTAAATAATGAAAAGGTCTACATGTGTAGCTCTGTAATATAATAAATAAAACAACAGGAACAGGTTATTACAGGAAAGAAATGAGTGAACTTATATGTGTTTTGCTGAATCCTTTGACCACAAGTCCAGGTGGACAGTGTGTGGATATGCGTGTGTATGTATATATATGTGTATATGTATACATATGTGTATATATGTATATGTATATTTGTGCATGTAAGAACTGGTGTCACTGCAGAGAACACTGCACCACACACTCAGTATGTTGTTTCTTTTCCTGTGTCAGGTATGAAGAAAGAACTTCAGACTCTTCGAGAGGAGATAAAAACTATGGCAAGTCAAATCCAGAAGAAACTCAAGAGTGAGTATTATAATCCCACTCTGTTTGCTCCTTATGATGGAAAACAAATGAACATTTGTGTTTCTTATTAAGTCAGATGAATTTACGTATCAGTTATGTTTTCAAAGGCATCGAATCTAAGAAGGGAGAGGAGGATGGAAAATATATTCCTATAAATGTCAGGATGCAGCGGACACAGGTTGAGTATGCTTTACCATCCTAGTCACAGTATTTTATATTCCCATAAATGTATGATTTTTTTGTATTACCAACTTAAATATTTAAAGCTCCGTCCAAAACATTGTTGCTCAAGTACATAGGTGTGTAACGGCTCTGAAACCAAAAGCAAATCCACAAGACAAACATCCTCTGTTTTTGGTCATGTGACTGGATTGAAAAGGCTATTTGTTTGTTTAAATTAGATTAATGTTTTAATAGTTTCATACTACATAGCAAAGATTATTTATTATTATTTAGAAATTATCTAATTTATTACTTTCCCAAAGTTTTTAGAGGTTCTTGATATTCCAAATTGTAGTTAATTTAGTAAGCACCAGAAATGTTCTCCCCTATTTTTATTTTATTTTTTCATGTTTTTTTGATGATGCATATTTATAATTATTTCATCCTTGTGTTCAGAGGTAAAATAACAGTGAATAAATGTTAAGTATTGTTAAATTGATTAAGAATAACAGTTTGTCTTTGGGTGTTATAAGCTTAAACAAAATTTGATGGTGTAATAATGACCCAATTTTTTTTTTTTTTTTTTGTAGCACGGTGTTCTGTCCAAGGAATTTGTAGAGTTGATGGGTCACTGTAACACCATCCAGGCTCAGTACAGGGATCGTAATGTGGAGAGAATACAGAGGCAACTCAAAATAAGTGAGTAAAGCACAGCTGTGATCTGTATTTATTTCTATGTATTTTGGGTTGTGGGTTTCATGAGGGGAAATGACAGTTTTACCGATCATTTCCTTTGTGTGACTGTCTCATTGTGCTACCCTATGTTTGTGTTCTGAGCCCATATCAAGATATTTAATTTTTAAAAAAAACAAAACTTATTATATTTTTGTCAAACGATGTAAAGGTTAGTGAAGTCAAACTGGTTTATTGGTCACTGGCTGTATTTTATCATTTGATTTAAACACAGTGATCAGATGCACAAACACTCCGACAGAGGAAGTGCTTTAATTTCATGTTGAAAGCTTTTTTTTTTTCTTTTTTTTCCCCCAACCTTCATTTTTCTGAATTGCAGCATTGCTTTGAAACCAAATGAATGATGTTCCCTCTCTTTAGCTGGGACCAATGTGACAGATGAGGAGCTGGACGTCATGCTGGAAAGTGGGCAGACAGATGTTTTCACTCAAAATGTGGGTATCTGAAATCCCCCTTTTTGAAAACTAAAACTGTACTGAAACTCCAGCTCAGTGTGGCTCCTATAAAACACTCCTTTTCAGTTGCAGGTGTTTTTCATCCCCCATTAGATCACAGCAATGACTGTAAATGTTTTAATTTATTACTCACAGATTTGCTTTATTGTAGCCTCTCTTATTGCTCAAAATGGACACCGTATTTGGTAAGAATAAAGAGGAGACTGTCCCAGTGTCACAGTGAGCTCATAGTGAGAGCTAGCTTGTGATCTTTTGCTATAGAAGTTATTAGGGGTGTGACGAGATTAAATCTTGACAATATATCTTGTTAAAGTGATTAGCGCCCTCTGGAACTCACTCTCACAGCCCATCAGGAACTCAGACTCACTACAGGACTTCAAATCACTTCTAAAAACCCATCTGTTCAAACTGGCTTTCCCCACCACCTAACCCTTTTATGTGAAGCGTCTTTGAGTGTCCAAAAAAGCGCTATATAAGTCTGATGTATTATTATTATTATTATTATTATTATTATTATTATTATTATTATTATAAGATGACTTGTGGGCACAAGGCAGAAGCCTATCAGACTATGAGCTATCCATACTTGTAGGTAAGGTACGTTGCAGTACTTACGAAAAAACACATATTGTTTGTGCTTTAAAAAAAGAAATGTTTAATTTTGTTTGTGGGAAGAAGTTAAACAGTTAAAAGCTCATGCATAGATTTAAGTTATAAAACATTTTAAAATGCACCTATATTGCTTTATGACTCAGTTAAATAAAAAAGTCTGTCCTGTCACAGATTTTGTTATTTAAATTTTTTTTAAAGTAATGAGAAATCTCGTCTTGTTCTCGTGAACCCAATATCGTGTATCGTTTCATCTTGTGAGCTGTGAGTATCGTCACACCCCTAAAAGTTAACCCTAAAATTGATGGATATTAGAGCTTGAATAGCTTGAATTTGATTAATCGATTGACCAACTACAAAGTAAATTACTCTGACAATTGATTTTAGAAGAAACCAAACAATTCCAAAATTTGATAATTGCTGTTTTCTTTCATGCTCTGTGATAGTAAACTGAATATCTTTGGACTAAAAAAGACATTTGCAAATTTTATCTTTAGTTTCAAGTACTGCTTGGCATTTTTTTGACATTTTACAGACCAAACAGCAAATCGATTAATCAAGAAAATATTCAGCAGATAATGACAATAATCCCAGCCTTACATTAAATTTATGAAAACTGTTCAGTATGGGATCTCATCTGCGACATACAGATCTTGATCGATGCCAAAGCTACACGGCAGGCGCTAAATGAGATCGAGTCCCGCCACGATGAGATCCTGAAGCTGGAGAGGAGCATCCGAGAGCTGCACGATATGTTCCAGTATCTGGCCATGGAGGTGGAGGCTCAGGTACAGCAGCTTTTTACATGGCTGCAGGTTAGTTTGTGTGTTTTTGGGGATGTTTAAACCTGATGTTTTGCTTCATACAGGGGGAGATGGTGGACAGGATTGAAACCAACATCAAACAGTCTGCGAACTATGTGGAAAAAGCAAAGGACAACACGGAGAAAGCAGTCACGTTCCAGCAGAAAGCACGAAAGGTATAGTGTGATTTCACTGACATCATTCAATGTGTCCCATTTAGGGGTGGGCGATATATCAAATATACTCGATGTACACTGCCCGGCCAAAAATAAAATCGCACATGCAAAATTTGCCTGCACCACCTTTAGCTTTGATTCCAGGAGACATTCACTGTGACATCTTCTTTTTTTTCCTATATAATGCTTATGTAGTGTCACAATAAGATTCACAATATTTTTTTCAACCGTAGTTGCATTAATTTTTCATTTTTGATGGAGAATCAGACCGCTGCACCAAGTCTTCATCACATTGCAAATTAAAGTCTGGCTTTTGTGGAGGTTAATCCATGTATGAAAATGATGTCTCATTCTTCCTGAACCATTCTGTCAAAAACCTGATGATCAACCCTGGCGTTGACTAATGTTTTTGATGTTTTTGTTTAGAGACATGGGAGGACACTTCCTGCATCATAGTTAAATAACCTGTTCTAGCTGAAACATGAAACACTGCAGTAGTTACCCATGGAAGGATCGGAACTACTTGTTTTAGTTAAATCCAGGTAGTTCCTTTTTTTTTGTCCAGGTTGTTTATTTAACTCTTAACTGATGCAGTAAGTGTCCTCTCATGTCTCTAATGTCAAAAAGATCAGTCACCAAAAAAGATGTCACAGTGAATTAATCCTGGAATCAAAACCAAAAGTGATGCAGTCAAATTTTGCATGTGTGACCTTTTTTTTGGCCAGACAGTGCATGTTAGATCTTGTGCGACGTATAAAATAACTTTATCGAGAACATCGAGTATTAACGTCAGCAGGAGTTTCACTTCTGCCGTTCCCTCACCGTGGCCCTTTCACAGCCCTTACTCCCCCACCCATCCAGAAAACTGTCAGTCACATGCGCTTTGGTGTATCAGGAAACGGTGAGTACAGGATGGAAAGAGCAGAGAAGAGGCAGATGATATTGTTCTGAAGTAAAACAGCACCAGCTCTGTTATCTGGCAGTGGTTTGGGTTTCTTTGGGATGATGTTGAACAAAAAGCAGTTATCTATTTCACCACCTGAAAACCCATAGTCTACGACGGAGATGAAGTCCGGTCGGTTTTCAACATTCGCTCCTTTTTTCTCCCGTTTGAAGAAAATGGTGTCATCCAAATGAAACCAGCTATCTTCACACAGATATTACTGATACCAACACATGAGACCGATCTGTCACAACTGTTGGTTTTCATCAAATTTTGCTTATTTCATTTAAAATGTACAGAAACCGCAAAAAATATCAGTCTGAGGCGAGCATAGGCGGACTGTAAGGGACCGTCTGCAAATTACAACATCCATTCCCTCAGGTTAAAGTATCCAACGTTTCTCTTGATAAATCGGTATCAGCATAGACATTTGGAGAGTTGTGGGTTTTTCTGAAAATGATGTTATCTGGCATTATTTATTAGTCTGATGAGTACAGATATAGACAATACAGTTGAAGGTGTTTGTGGACATTTTACAGCCTTTATCAGATAAATAAAAATAACATATTTGTAAATATGTAAATACTCTGAGAGATGACTTTGTATCTGTTTATGCCATCACCACTAATACTTTTAGAACTCCATCCTCTAACACTTATCTCTGTATAATAATTAATGTCATGCATTAAAGAGTTGAATTCAACATTTGCACAGTGATATGGAGGATATTTCAAAAATATCAAGATATATATTGTGTATCGTGACATAGCCTAATCAGTGGTTCTCAAACTTTTTTTTAAACTGTACTTTTTTAATCCATGTACCCCCAACTTTCACGTCAGCATTTTTTTATTTTAAAAAAAATTAGGCAAAATTTGTTCCTGTGCCAAGGGTGTATGTTTTCATTTTCAAAACTTTGTAAACAAACAGGATATATTTAAATGTAACATATAAAAAAAAAAAAATATATAAAAAAAATCTGTGTAAGAGGATTAGGGCCACTGGGGGGGAAAAAAAAAAAAGGTAAAATAAGGATCCAATATATTTTTTTTTTATTATCATGAGAAAAAAGTCAGAA
>JAPTGZ010000012.1:17065671-17079370 GCA_029814645.1 Fowleria isostigma
AAAGAGGAAATAAGTGGCCTTGAGGAAGGCAGACTGCAGTATTCAACACTGGCGCTGATTATACTGTACTCAGGAAAATTGTGTTCATTCTTGTAAAGTTGTTTATTGAATGAATTGGAGATGTAAACAACAATTTTATACAATGAGGCTTTCTTTTATAGGCATATAAGCACACTAATATAATTGTACATAACCTATATTTCTGTTAAGACATACATTATAGAGATGATTAAAACTTGAAAGGTGTTTTGAACTGCCTGTGTAACAAATGTAAATACAGAAGTTTTTTCTTTAACAACCCTCTTATTTGTACCAAGGTGTCTGAGCTCAGCTGTTACAGCCCAGCACTTCCTTTATTTGTCCCACACGTCTGTATTTATCATTTGAATGATGTTGTGTAGGCTGGGATGGAACACATTCTTTCATAGCGACAACACATGATGAAATCCTCTTTGAAACTGTGCCTTCTCCTCTTAACCATCATGTAAACAGCTCATCTGAGAATCTGATGTTGTGCACTAACTTTGTAAAGGGATGGAGTGAGTTTTTTATTCTTGTATTGTTTGAATTCACAGCAGTTATTCAATTACGGTGCTGAGACCTTGACTTAGCCTGACATTTCAGAATGTAGTTTTTATTTTTCTTTATAAGTTTGTCACATTGTGCAATTTCTCCTCTGTGTTCATTATACTCCTAGTTTATTTTCATTATACTTCTGCAGTAAATCCTGAAACTTAACTGACCACACACATTCATGTAGACCGATGTTTCTGTAACCTCAATATGACAACTATGTAAAGGAAAAGACAAACTGTATACCCTGGGAGCGTATACCAGGCTGTGAGAGCAGGTGTCTGTACATTTAAAAGCAGACCAGAGTGAGTGGAAGGCAAAGCACAGACTGTTAATGTTGTTGTGGCTGTTGAATTATTTTGCATTACTCGTTTAACAGATTTGTTTTTAAAATAAAAAATATCAAGTTCTATTATTCTGTTTTGTCTTCTTTCACTTGTAAACTTACTGTTCAGTTACAACAGTCCATCACACACATTGTACTACTGTGCTAATAGAAATGTTAGCCAATGTGTCCTAACTTGGGAATCTCCACATTAATTCTTATAGACATGCTTTGTACAGTTGTGCTCACAAGTTTACATACCCTAGCAGAATTTGATTCTTTGGCCATTTTTCAGAATATGAATGATAATAAAACTTTTTTACTTGTGGCTAGTGGTTGGGTGAAGCCATTTATTGTCAAATGTTTACTCTTTTTAAATCATTTAAATCACTTTATTTTCTCAGATGATGAAGCTGCCCATTCCTCTTGGTAAAACACCTTCAGTCCCTTTAAGATTTTGGGTTTTTTGCATGAACTGCATGTTTTACATCAAGTGCATCAATGATATTGAGGTCAGCAGACTGAGATGGACACTCCAGAACCTTCACTTTTTTCTGCTGTACCAATGACAGGTCGACTTGGCCTTGTGTTTTGGGTCATTTTCATGTTGAAACATCCAAGACCATATCGTGCACATTCCATCAGGGTATGTAAACTTAGGAACACAATTGTAAATGGTGACAGATTGCTGTTTGTAGTTAAGATACATCCATTAAAAAAAAATCTTCAACACGACTAAGTTTTGGTCTTTTTATTCAACTGTAATTGTCTTAATTTTTCAAGTAAAACAATTTGTAATGGAATTACAAGGGATCAAAAGGAATGCAACAAATGAATGAGACAAATCAAAATAAGACCATCACCATAAACTACCCCATCCCCTCAAATATCAACCATCTGAAAACATCTTTGACAAGTCCAAAAGTAAATCAATTTACAGTCATCTGGAGCTGTACCAGTAAATTTTATTCACATATTTTGTCCAAGTATTTTACATGAATGAGCAATGCTGTGATGGTGACATGGTGAAAAATAAAGCAAATTAGTAGCACTGATGCACAGAGTACTTTCCTTGATGTTTTCCAAGGGTAAGGGATATATATATATTTTTTTTTAGGTTTGGCTTTTTCATGTTATAATGCAAGAAGTTGAACACCGCAGCTTTAGGTGCTTCACAAGGCAATCTGAGGTTCAAACCAATTTGGCCCAAGAGGCACTCTTAATTCCACTGACAGTTACTTGTCCTTTTGATATAAATACATGACAAACTGGACCATAACAACAACTGCCTTTGGGAAGATAAAGAAAAGAGTTTTAGTTTTAGCTGTTGGCAGATCTCTGGTATCAGCGAGAAGATGACGGGACTTCACCCGACAATTTACATGTTCAATTAATACAATAAGAATCGGTAGAGATACACTGTAAGGTACCAGGAACCAATTACTTGGCTGGAGTTGATGAACGTATTTTCCACATCACATTTTACTGAAGGCTGAGGGCCACATATCAGATGTGCAAATGAGAAATTCAAGGCTGGATTTAAAGAGTCCAATGAACAGAATCTGGCGTGAAAAAAGGGCCCAAGCAAAGACAACTCCAGCATAGTGCAGCAAAGATCACATTGACAGATCTGTTCTCTTCCTAATACCCTGGAAGAAATAATAAAATATGCATAACTTATCAACTGACTACAAAGAAACAATAGTCAGGACAGCTGACAAGAATTTCAAAACCAAATGCTCTAAAACCTCCAACTTACAATACAACTGGTCACTCAAAAGTATTTTTAATGTCACACAAATGACGTTTCATTTATAACCCTAATAAAGGGTGCAGTCTAATCCCATCCCAGAAACATAGGATCTGAGTGTTCCAGTCTCAATGATTACAGTACAGAATGTGAAACAACTTGCTTTATTACCTCAGTGGTGATTTTATCCACTAAACTGTCTCTCTTTGTTTAAGGACGCACAGTAACGGCGCCACTTTTTTTTTTTTTTTTCTTTTTTTACTCTCAGTCCAGCTTCCCTGAGCCTTCCCCCAGCTGACAATGGCTGAGCTGGCAAGGGGACTAGCTCCGATTGGAAAGGGAGAGGGCCCATGAGGCAGGGAGGTCCCGAGCTTGTGCAGCACTTAGTTCCCTTGCATTAATGAGAGCGCAGACGAACCGTGGAGGTCATGACGTGGTCATGTTCGGTACACTCTCGCTTCATTTTTTACCCCTTTGACACTCCACTCATGTCTTATTGTGACGATGCTGACTGGAGGACGAGCGGGTGCTTGCTGCCGGTGATCGAGCCTGCACTGCTGCGAGCGCTGCGACACTTCGCAGCACTCTGTCCGGAGTCCCTTCTGTTCCGGAGCTGCTGGTCACTTCCTGTGGGAGCTTGGTGGACTTCTTGCTGTCCTTGCGACTCTCCCTCTCCTGGCCCTGCTTCTCTCTTTTGTCTCTAGACTTGGCCCGCTCTGAGCTGCGATCTCTTTCACGCTCGCTGCCAGAGGATGCAGCGCGGGAGTGGGACTCTCTGTGCTCTGTGTTCTGAGAGCTGATGCTGCGGGTGCGTTGGCTGCTGTTGCTACTACTACTGCGGCTCCTGCTGCTGCGCCCACCGTTGTCGCCCTCACCGTCGCTGCTAATGCTACTGCAGGCGCTGTGGCCCCGAGATGAAGACCGTGTCTCTGTATCGCCGTCCTTTCCTCCTGAAGACTTCCTACTGCCTCTCTCTTTTTCTTCTGTTTTAGATCTTTTGTACTCGATTTCAAGGGGTGGGACAAGAGAACCAGGGCACTGTCTGGTGGAACGGGATGCAGGGCGACTTGACTGATTGGGTGTAGAAGGTTTGCTGACAGTGCCTTTATTATTTGTAATATTTACAGCGTTATTTTGAGGGGAGGAGCTTTTGATTTTAGGCTTTTGGTTCTTATCAGATGAGGATGTAGAGGATGTCCCACTAGTTTTAGTCCCTGAATCTTTCCGTGGGGTGTGACCAGGGGTGTCCACCCTACCTTTCATGGCCAGAAGTTTGGCTGCTGCATTAAGCGCTGAGCACCTCTTTCCAAGAACTTCAGGCTCTGGAGGCAAAGATGGTGTGCTGTTTGCTGGAGGTTTACTGTCTTGTAAAGGCTGAGGTCCTCCAGACTTCCTTGTTGTCCTAACTGAAGATGTGTCACTGCCAGACTCACCACCTGTGGATGCGGTAGTATTGTTTGATGCATTTTTGTCAGTGCTGCGAGCAGGTTTCTTCCCTTGTCTGTTGCTCCCCTTTTCTGGTTCTTGGTCCTGTAGCTTCCTCTTTGCTGAGCGGGTCAACCGGTGTTCTTTTCTGCTTTCACTTGAATCCGAGTCAGAGGAGGAAGAAGAAGATCTGGAACGTCTTCTCTGAGAGGTAGTTTTGTGTTCCTTCTCACTGTCCTCTCTGTTCTCATCTTTTACCTTATCCTCTTCAGTTTTTTCTTCCTTTGCTGCTTCAGAGGTGATGTCTACTCGCCTCCTCTTTGCAGCATGTCTATTCTCATATGTTTTTTTGTGATGAGCATGACGAGTGAGGGTGGATGTAGAGCATCCAGATGATGGTGAAGAAGAACGAGTGGACTCCTGACTACTCTGGCGACTGAGGGGCCTTTTCTGGATGATACTTTTCTCATCTGCAATACCTTCTTCCATCATTTGTTGCTTGGGTTCTACTTTCTGAGGAATAGTTGTAGTTTTAGTAGTCCCCTCCATTATCTCTTTTCCTGGCTCTGTGTCTTTTGTCTCAGAGGTACTCTCTGTTCTTCTCCTTTTGGTTTGAGACTCAGAATTGTCCAGCCTTTTTCCATCCACCCCTTTGCTGCTCTTTACATCAGGCTCTAAGGTATCTACTTCCATTTTTGTTACTTTATCAGAGTCATCAGTTGTACATGTTCCCTCTTGAAGCTGCTTCTCCAAACTGGGCTTGGTACTCAAGGCCACAGGGGTTGCAGTGGTTGATACCCCAGGTGGATTTTCTGTCTTTTGTGGTGTGGACACATCTGAGGAAACAACTGTGGATGGTGATTCTTGTACTGAGGGAGAGATAAGTGGAGAGCTTTGGGTGGTAGTAACAAGTGCAACTGTCTTGGCAGTACCAGCTGCCGTTGTCAACAGCAAACAAGTAGTAGGTGACAGCGGTGTGGTTGTGACATTTGTAGCATATGGTTTAGTTGACAATGTAGCAGAGATGACAGATAGAGGAGCTGGTATACCACCTATTGAAGATTTTACTGGGGTGATGCTATCAGTTTTTTCTACCGCTGCTACAGGGGAAGCAGGTGTAGTTGGTTTGGAACAGCCTCCTGAATGAGCCATGGCCAGGTCTAAGGGGATAAATTTAACTCCCTCTGTTTGTATCGTCTTTGCCTGTGAAGTTGTGGTTAAACTTTCAGACACTGTTGCTGGAGAAGTAGGGCAGATTGAACCTGATGAAGGTAATGTAACTCTGGAGAAATCAGCCTCTCTAACATTTGCTGCCTGTGTAGTGTATTCCACACTTCTTGACATTTGAGGGGTTGTGACTTCTTTAGTTACTTTGGTAGCTGTCCTTGTTTGGGATGTTTGAACTGTATTTACAACAGGTGTTGTAACTGCTGTTACTGGTGTTGACACAGCACTGGTGTTGGTCAAATTTGGAAATGATGGAATTGTTTGTACTGGTTTTACTAAAGCTGCTGTAGGTAAGGGCTGTGAAAATAATTTTGGTGATGATGCGGTAATACCAGTGAATGTCTGGGTGGTGGGTGAGGAGAAGGTTACAGTGTTTGGGACAGAGGTTGTAGATAGCAGAGTAGTGGTCTGTGGCAAGTCCTTTACAGAAAATGTTTTACCTGTTGAGACTGTTTTCACTGTAGTGCAGATGGCTGGTGTAAGGCTTTCTGCTTCTGACATCACTGTTGTAGCTGTTGTGATTATTGTAATAGGGCCTCTTGGTGGAACTGCACTGACAGAGTCCAGGGTTAAAAGAGTGTATGGTTTGGTGGGAATGGTAGAAACTACAGAGGGCACTGCTGTGGTGTTGGCAGATTCTGGTCCTGCTGTGTGTGCTGCTGCACAAGATGCAACTTTTGGCTCATCAGAGGCTTTAGAAGTTACTGAAACAGCAATGCCTGCAGTGGCAGCAGAATCTGTGCTGGTTGATGCAGATTTAGTTGCAGTAGTGGCAGTGCCAGTGACTGATATTGTAGCAGGACTGGAAACTGTGAGAGAAGGTGCAGGTGTTGTTCCAGGGCCAGTAGGTGCCAGAGGGACAGCAACAGCTTCAGCTGAGACTAATGTGGACATAGCATCAGGAACATGTGTGGTCATCTGGAGTGAAGGTACAGTGGGTGATTGGCTAGAGGCTTGGACTGGCATGTCTATTTGATCCGTTTTTGCGAAGACTTGGATTGGATTTGAGGCCGATACCTCAGACTTTATGTCTAATCCCTCAGCTTTGGTAGACTGAGCCTGACTTGTGCTGACAGCAACAGAATTCTCAGGCTCATTAGGTGATGCATCCATTTGTTCTGTACTAGCTTCAGTGTTTAAATTTGAGCCAGATTCATCAATACTGGTAGTTTCTGTTTTAGAGGTCTGTTCTGTACCATCAGTGTCTGGCAATGATGTAGAATCTTTGCGGGGGCGACCCCTCTTTCGGGAAAGGGTAGAATTTCCTTCTTCACTTGGCGAGGTGGGTTGTGGAGAGGGGCTTGCTGTTTGGTCAGGGTCAGTTATTCTAGGTGGAGTCTTAGGGGGCCTGCCCCTTCTTCTTTTGAAAGGTGTTGAGAGGGAATTCACATTTGAGTCTGTAGAGCTTGAAGGGGTATCTTTGCAGTCTGTTTTTTTGGCCTGGTTACCTC
Source organism: Fowleria isostigma (assembly GCA_029814645.1). Classification (NCBI taxonomy): domain Eukaryota; kingdom Metazoa; phylum Chordata; class Actinopteri; order Kurtiformes; family Apogonidae; genus Fowleria; species Fowleria isostigma. The sequence continues at coordinate 17,072,423 of JAPTGZ010000012.1, forward strand.
CTCTGCCTCTATGCTGCTGTTCTCCCAGCTGGGCAGCCATGCGAGATTCAGTTTCCACCCTGCGCCGTACAGGTAGGTTTCTCAACACTGGCATGTCTGGAGAAAGGTGAGGTGGAGAGTAGGGGGGGTAACTTCTAACAGGTTGTAAGTAAGTGGGACAAACAGCAGGAGTAGAGTCTTGATCTTGAGGAGCTTTTGCAATAGTCTCTTTAGTTTTGCCATCAGGACTAGGAGATATATTGTCTTTGCTTGGTTCATCAGGTGTGGCTGCAGGTTCTTCTAAAGCTGTCTCCTCAGAAGACCCTCCACCTCCAGTGCCACTTCCTCTCCTCTTTCTCTTTCTTGGTTCCTTCTCTTCCACCACTGTGACCAGCCTTCCTGGAAGTTTTCGTAGGACTTTGGCTGAAGGAGAATCTTCAACAAGTCCCTTCAGGACTTCAACATCTGCTGACTGGCGCTTACGAGGTGATCGTGAACTGGTGGAGGGGGGAGACATTGTATGTTGCTCTTTTCCTTCATCTTCTTTTGCTTGCTGTTCAACTGGACAGCTAGACTCTAATAAAGACTCTGATGTTTGTCTTTCAGTCTCATCACCAGCCTCTTTCCCTGCTTTGGAAATCTTGCTGTCAATCTCCCCACCAGAATGTTGTTTATTCCCAGGAGGAGAACTTGTAGGAGGGGAAGGCACTGGACTAGGATGGGAGCGGTTTGGTAGAGATCTCGTTTTAACAGTTTGATGATCTCTGGCAGGGGATGAAGCTTTTGAAGATTTGGAGGACTCTTGGAGCCTGGTGGATGAGCTTCTTTGATGCTCCGTGCGGAGTGGAGTCGTGGGCCCAGTACCAGCATCTTTGGCAGCTCCTCTTCCTCTCAGACCAAAGCGATGTCTTTCAGGCACTTCTCTAGGAGTAGTCTGCTCAGGTTCTGTGTCAGGAGAGGCTCCACGCAACCGACCACTCATTCTTGTGGAGGTGACAGTCTTCTCCTTGTCCTTAGGTCTGCGACCACGGCGGGCTGGAGTTGGCTGAGTGGGCTCAACCGAAGCTGGTGGTGACAAGAAATCATCTTCATCTTCATCAGAGGAAGCGTGCAGCTTGAGGCCCTCCTCCTTAGCCTGATCCAGACCTTTCCTGGCAGCCTCGACCTGCTCCTAAACAAGACAAAACATTTTTTCCCCTCAGTTGTGGAGTTATAAAATTAGTTGAAGTTGAGACAAAACTAAAAAAAATTTCAATATGTACATAATGTAACAAAACCAAACCCATCATATCTGCAAATTGGTCATTTCTAATGTTATTGTTTTTATAATGTATCTCAGGTATTAACTAGAAATATGTGGCCTTACTTCAGCTTGCTTAAGCTCTTCTTTGCACACATCTTCCAGTGAGGCTTCCAGGAAGTTCATGGCGTAGCGCTCAATAGGAGTGAGCTAGTAGAAAACAAGAAATATGGCAATTTAATAATAATTTACATGTAGCTAAGAGAACATTGCACAATCAACATGTAACCATATGTAAGCATTAACCTATGTTATCTGACAACTCTCAGTAAAAACAATTTCCCTTAATTCATATTTGAGAAATTGCTGTTATTTAGGAGGTCAAAGGTGATGCTGTATCGAGAATTTCAACTGTAGTTTCAAGACCAATTCCTCACCTGCTCGACCAAAGCAGCAATTTCCTGCTCTGCTTTAGAGAGCTCTTCCACCTCCTCTTGTTCACCTCCATCATCCAGTGGTATGTTCTCATTGAACTCCGCTAGTTCTGCTACTTGCTCTGCTTTGGCCTGTGAGGCTGCTACTATGTCTTCCTCATCCTCTGCACGACACAAGGCCTGGAAGTTTTGTTTCAAAAATGGATCACAAAAATCATTCAATTTTACTGCATAGTTTATTTTTTCCCAGACAAACTTCTATATGCTGGTGCTAAATGCACAATGTATTCGTGCATGTATTTTCCATGTGATTCATCTAACCTGCTCCAGAATGGTGGTGCTTTGTTTGTTGACAGCTTCCTCCTCATCAGCCTGGGGCACAGATAACTCTACTGCCATCTCTCTCTTCTCCCCGTCATTCATATCAAACAGCTCTCGGATGGTTTGCTGAGAAACAGTGTTAAAATGAGGTGCCACTGAATACTGTTAGCTTATTCACACATTGAACAAGACAGTTGCACAAGAAATTAAAAAAAAAAAAAATAGTTGAGAGATAAAGAAATGATTCATTCCATTCAATTTTAATGTATTCTTGTATTGTGTACATTTATATCAAGTTTGAACTGCATGAAAATATATACATTAAAGAGTCAGTGGAAATACGGTAAAATTCTACCTGTTTGAAGAAGGCAGTGGTAAAATTTCCCCCTTCAATAGCCATATCTCCCAGCATCCTCTTTTGGTTGGCTTTCTTTAAAATGTTTTCTTCGACAGTGCGTTCACTGATTAGCCTAAAACAGAAGAAAACAACAATTCCTGTATAGTTATTATTATTACTACATGTGGGGTGTTAAGCAGTGTAAACCAAATATCATTTCAAAATGCATGAAGGTAAAAATGTGACAATCTCTTTCCAGGATAATTGGGCCTAAAGCAGTAATGTCTGTGCTACCTTCTCACTGTCTACTCTGACTGCATATGAATACACTCATTTGTTCCTTAGTGTAATTAGTTTCCTAATTTTATTTCAATTCCGAGTCTGCAGCAGTTCTATTACCTGTAGATGTGAACATCTCGGGTCTGGCCAATGCGGTGACAACGGTCCTGTGCTTGGGCATCCATGGTTGGGTTCCAATCACTGTCATAGAAAACGACTGTGTCAGCCCCAGTCAGGTTTACTCCTACTCCTCCACTGCGAGTTGACAGAATGAAGCAAAAGATACGCCGATCTGCATTGAAACGCTCCATGAGGGCCTGTTGGAAAATAAGAATTTAAATATCAGAAATGGCAAACTGGTTTGAGTTTTTCCTGCAATAAGCTTTTTCTTTTTATTACTTTTACAATAATGCAGAGATTACAGATACAAAAGACAGGCAAAACTAGAAAAAAGCAATACAAAATTGTACAATAATACTTATAAAAAAGTCAAATCACATTTTACATGACTTCAAACACTCAATACCAACCTGTCTCTGTTCTACACGGGTACTACCATCCAGGCGGAGGTAGATGTGTCCATGATAGTTCAAGAACTGCTCCAATACATCTAACATGCGTGTCATCTGAGTGAAGATCAACACCCTGTGGCCTCCTGTCTTAAGCTTTCGCAGCAAAGTATGGAGTGTCTGCAACTTACCTGTATGAGAAAAAAAATGAGGCAGGTACAATTTTAGAGAACGATCTTTGAGTAGAAGTTGCTTTATGTAGAAAGACACTGATGTTATTGTAATATTCCTTCCCTTGGTGTTGCGTCACTTTAAGCACTTAGAATACTTACCACAATCATACTGTATGAGTCTCAAGTCTGGAAACTGAGTCCTCATGTTACACTGGACACGGTGAAGACTGCGAGTGAGGGGGGCAACTTGAGTTGAGAGCATGGAGCTGAAGACAGCCTGTTTGTGGCTCTGTGAGGGTGGAGGATGGCAGCAGTGCATGGAGATCAGGGGAGCCTCCACTGGGGGTATTACAAATGTAAACCTAATAAAAAAGCACAAAAGAATAAGAAAAATATCTTGAGTCTTTTAGTTTATGCTCCTTTAACCAAAAAAACATGTCGATTCTTTTGTAATTAAAATCAGTTACCTGTCAATAATGTCAGTAAGGAGCTCCAGTCTCTCCTCAATGCTGTGAATGACCTCTTTCACAGAGTGACTTTGAAACCAATAGTGGTTTTTGTTTTGCGTCTGTGCAAACAGACAGTTGCTGTGACCAGATCTACCCCACTCTCCTTGAGAAAGGGGGTTCAGATGGGCTGGTGAGAGATGGGGTCCATGGAGAAATGTCAAAAAGTTCAAAACTTCCAGGCCATACACAGGCCTTGCCCCACAGTGTCGCTCGTTAACTTCAAAGATGAAGTCCAGTTTGCTGATTTGTTGTTGTTTCTGGCTTTCTGCCAGCCAGGACTGTTGAGTAAAAAGGTTATAACATTAAGACAATGATATCTGATTCTGTTGCTAAGGTTGTTTTACACATCCAGCTGATTCAGTGATGCATATAACCTTACATACGGACAGGTGAAACTAGTTATTAAATCCTAATATGATTAGTTCTGTTAACAAATTTCTTACCATGTAGAATGGAGAACGAGGGGGTGGGCGAGGCACTTTCCTGCTTTGAGGGTAAACTTTTGCACTTGCACTGGGCCTTGCCTTCGGAGGAAGTGCTGTTTGACTACTGCTGCTGCCATTGTTGTCACGTGGTGCTGCTGAAGACTTAGATGCAGACGATGTAACGGTTGTCTGGACTGAAGCTGAGGAAAGGACAAGAGAGCAGGGTGAGGAACCATCCCTGTTCTACCTACATCCTGCAGTCCACATTACTTTAGGACTTTATGAACTACTATCACCAATTCTAAATATCAAAATGCTTGTTAGTTACATCTATTGAGTGATGACAAATAATTTCACCTACTTGACATACCGGATAAATGTCATCAGCATCAGATTATCAACCTCAAAGTCTAAGATATTCTAAATGAAAAACGGGTACCCAAAGCAAATCAAAACAATTTTGTCTTGGATAGATGCAAAAAAATGCAGATGAGTTGGAAATGCTCTCCAAGACAGTTCTGTTTTTCATGTCTACATACTGTCATTATAACTCAGAATCGCAGCTCATACTCGTCTCACCTGGCTGCTCTGTGCTTGATGGGGGAGGCTGCACTACTTTCAAGACAGGGCGAGGGGGTTGGGGCTGATTTGGGGTAGAGCTAGGGTTTCTGGGTGGAGCTATAGTGTAGGTGGCAGTAGCAGGGCCAGGGGTACGCTGGGTAATCTGTAGTGGAGCAGTGTTTCTGACAGGAGGTGTGCTGGAGTCAGGGTGTGGTGAAGGGGATGCCTGAGGAACAACACGAGGGGAAGGGGCCACTGCCAGGGTGGGCACAGGCCCGCCCTCCTTGCCTGCTGATTGACGCACAACGATCTTCACAACTCCAGAGCTGCTCACCATGGGAGGGGGCACTGGAAAAATGAAAATGTGTCAAGTGTAAAATAATACTAATAACTATTTTCCAGCAGAGGGTATTGTTCCTACTGTCAGAACTTTCTCGACTTTGATCAAACCCTTGGTAAAAATGACAGTAAAAATGGTAAAATAAGGAAGTGGTAAAAAGTAATTAAAAAAAAAAACCACCTTGTGAGGAGGTATTTGGAGGCAGCCGATTAGCAGAGGGAGCAGGAGAGGTGGTATTCACAGGGTGTGTGTTGGCAGTGGTCTGTACAGTCACCTGGGCAGGTTGGCTAATGAGGTGGTGCTGCACCCCGCTGGATACCAGGTGCATCACATTACCTGCAGAATGAGAAGAAATCAGTTAATTAGGCACCCACTAGTACTGTCTCCGCTCACAACATACCATAATCAAAAAGAATGACTTCATATTGGATTTATAGTGATGAATCAAATGTAGGGTTTAATTAAAAATGCCTTCATTTTAAAGCAACACTAAATCAGATTTCTACTTTCAAACTATATTTTCCAGGTCATTTTGGTGGTACAACAACTCACAATAGTTTCAATTACACTTTGGTCATCACTCTACAGCACCTCTGTGCATTTCACTGGCACTGCGTAAGTTCAGGGTTAACTACCCGTGTCCCCCCCCCAAAAAAAACCCCAAAAAAACAAAAACCTACAATAAACTGCTTAATGGTATATGTCACACCCCATGTTCGCCTTGAGAAGACGAGGCAGGTAAACATAGTTTCGAGTGAGGAAAAGCTACAAGTATGCTAACAGTCATGGGTGAAGCAGCAAGAAAAATGGGGAGAAAAGAGGGTAAGGGTGTTATCTGAAGAGTCAAAGAAAAGACAGCGTTACAGTGATCAAAGAAGAGCCTGGACGTGAGCTGAAAGCAGAAAATGGATAATCCACCAATGGAGTCATACCGGCTTGAGCATTTTATGTTCACTGTTATGGAATAAGAGACGAACTCCGGTGGAACGTTGACTTCCAAAAGGATTTTAAGGACTCTTGTGTCATAGTTTTCACCAACACATGGCTCACCGAACAGAACCGCAACTCCGAACTCACGGAACCCCGGTCCGACTGAAGTGATATTGAAATAACAGGTAAAACCCAGGGAGAAGGGGTCTCTGTGTACAGTATATGGATGACTGAATGATACTGTAGCTCTGTTATCTCAGAGATATAGAAAAGGTAAATGAATTTCACAACAGCAGACTTAGAGGAATTATTAACCCATTTTTACTTTCACTTTCTAAAGGAGACGCCGATTTACCGCTGTAGAGAACACAGAATATCTCAGCAGAGGTTATGAACTTTATGTTGGGTGATTTTAATCATGTCTCACTGATGAAGCTAGAATATTTATATCACTGTCTCTTTTCTTGCATCAGGAAGTTTACCGGCATCAAATGCACGAGTATTTTTTCTGTGCCAGTATAATACATGTTGAAGTACTTGGAGCTGTGGTAGATCAGAGTTTACCGTGGATCTGACTAATATACTGATGCATAGTGTGCTTTATCTACTGTTCCTGCTCCTATTTTCTATCAATTACATTGGAGCTGCCATGGTACCGGACTAGTATTGGTGATGCAGATCTGACAGATACTACAGATAGTGCAGAGCCATGGACAGGTGTCCTGTAATAGAACACCGGTACCGGAGGGCTGTTGCGCACAAGCGTGGCTAAATCATATCAAATACAGTGGTACCTCTAGATACGAATGCTTCACCGAACGATAATTCCAGTATACGAATATCCATAACGGGTTATTTTCCGTCCATTATACGAAAGAAATTCCAGAATACGAATGACCGAATTCTGAAAA
>JAPTGZ010000012.1:17092146-17113931 GCA_029814645.1 Fowleria isostigma
TTGAATATTTAGTGGCTAAATAAAGCCATGTTAATAGTAACAATGATAATAATAACAATACATTAAGGTTCACTTACATGTTTAGCTAACTCCGCCATGTCTGTGTGACGCTCCCCACGGGTTCGCTGAGGTGTACTCTGATCTGGTGGGGAAGAGGAGGAAGTGTAGCCAACTGAGGAAGGAGAAACGAACTTGCCATGAGGACCTCTCAGAGGAGAAGACTTCTCTCGTCGAGGGGTTGACCAGTCACTGGTGGATGATGAACCAGGGTAGGAAGAGGATGTTGACGGTGAGACGGGGGAGGAGTTCACCGTGACCCTGTCTGCAATCCACTGTCGTACCTAAAGGCCAAGGGCGAAGGACAAAAAGAAAATTTAGAAGGATATATTAAAATTAAAACAATGGAAAAAATATTCCCAAATGACATCCTATGAATGAAACTGGTAAGAACAATCCTTAATAAGCAGCAAATCTGATCATGCTTCAGAATTACAAAACTAGTCATCGGCCATTGACTCATGCAGAACTTCCATCATTAGACAAAAGTCAGAAATATCCTCCTCAAGTTAAAACCCCCTCATTAGTATGAGTGACAATGGCTCACAAAGATGCTCTTGTGGATATCCTCCGAAAAGAGCCTATCTGGATGTCTGACAACCACCACTTACCTTATGGAACAGTGCTTTTCTGTCTGTCTTGCTCTGTCCATGCTGGAAAACACACATGGCTTAGCATGCAGCCAACTTAAAAATATCTAAATAATAAAAACACTGACTAGTCACATTCAGGCTTCCTACATGCATAAATGGTAAAATCATAAAAGGAAGCCATAAAAATGCCAGCATCACTTTGAGAAATTTAAAAATACTGAAGTGTAACAGTTGACAAAACACAGAATTAAAGACTTTATATCTCAACATAATTTCCACTTCGCTCACTTCATTATAGCTATTAAATATTTGTTCTCATGATGCCAAAATTTCAACTTTAACAATCTTCCTGCCTTCAGACCAAATCAACACTATTCTTGCACTTCGATACAATGCTTTTATACGATTATTTCCAAACCTCTAAAAATGTACCTTGTGTGGAGAGCTGGGGGATGCTAGATCACATTCAGTTTTATCGGCCTCAGGGTCTTCGTCACTGCCTTCCTCTGCACTGCTAAGCTGTCCTGGAGTGGCCTCTTGTGGTTCAGTTTCTCCAAGTGTCTCATCCTGCTCCATATCTTCACTCTCTTCCTCAACAAGGAAAGAGTCGGGCTGGTTGAGAGGGTCATCTGAGGTCATGGAAACTATAGCTGTACTTTCTCTTTCCAAAGGTGCAAGGATTTCATTAGCACTGTGAGGTTTATTGGGTGGGGAGGCATCTGCTTTGTCTGCAATCTGGGATTGAGGAATTGTTTCACTAACAGCTAAGGCCTCCGTGTCAGATTTATTTTTTGAATTTGCGGGGGTGACAGGTGCAGTTTCGCGAATTTGGATTGTGACTTCACTGCTCATAGCAGGCTGATGTATTTGAAAGGTGGGAGCCGTTAGAGAAGTTTTACTAACGGAGCACTGCGCCTGAGTCACAGCCGTACATCTTGAGTCTGCTGTTGAGACAGTCTGGGAAAGGCACTCTTCAGACACTGTACCAGGCCAAGAGCTGTGAGCATTGGCCAGGTTGCCCGCTGTAGTCTGCTCTTTTGACATCTGAGCCAAAAGGCAGGGAGGGTGTTTCAAGACAGGAGTCACTCCTGGTTTCAGGAGGAGTAGCTTTGGATCTATTTTACCAGCAGGTGGAGCAGAGCAGAAGGTACTGAGTTGAGTTTCTGTGGTCTCAACATTTTGAATATTCTGTGATGGAGCCTCTGTTGAAGCAGGTTCTTTGGTCTCTTCGTGTGAAGAAACACAGTCTTCAGGCTTTGTGGCACTTACAACAGTGACTCCTGAGGACTGTTTCGGAGATGGCTGGTTTTCCACTAGCAAATCATGCAGTGAAACAGCTATAGATGAGTCCATCCCTGTGTTCTCACCAGTAACTACTTGCACTGGGGTTATAAGTGATAATGAGGTTACTTCTGCTTCCTGATTTTGAGGATCCGTTTGATTCACAGGAGAAACACTCACATCTATTAGGTCTGCAGCGACTGCTGCACTGGCTTGTGAACAAGGTGTCACAGTTTGTGCACTGATGTCTGCCTGCTCGACAGTGTACGAGTTAGATGTAAGAGCAGCTACTTCAACTAAACAAACCTCACTTGAGTTAGCAACCTCAACAGCCTGGGTAGCATCTAATATCAAATGCTGTTCAACAGTTGCTACACTTGTATTTTGTAAGGACAACGTATGGGAGTTATTTTTAGAGCAAGTTTGTATTTGATTTGTATCCAGCGATGATGGTATGGACTGTTGGGAAATTATGACACTGTCACTTTCGTTAACTGTATGAATAGATGTTTCAAGATGAGAATCTAGGTCCTCTTTGACAGTGTAATCATCAGTGTTGTCGAGTAATGCATTGAATAAGTTCACCTCATAGCCTGGGGAATGAGGTATCTGTGAACTACTACTGGCACATACAGTTTCCTCAGCAACCTCCTCCACCAAGCCACAAAATTCATACACTTCCACAGCCTGTGAGTCTAAGTCAATATCAGCCTGTACAGATTCCCCATACAGCTTTGCTTGTCCAGTAGCGAGTTCAGTGCTCAGCTCATTGACAATGGCAGCTTCACAAACACTGCCATCTTCCTGCTGAAGCAGGTAACTCGGATTCAAATGCATTTCTGACCAGTGCCCACTTACAGGACCCTCCTCTCTGACAACCACAATTTCTTGAGCATCTGTAGAATGCACAAGCTGTGCAATCAATGGTGTTTCAGTTGTGGAAATTTGGTCAGAGGGGCAAGATGTTCCTGCTTCAACAACCTGGTCAGTTTGCAGTGACACTACTAGGCCCGTTTCAACCATAAGAGCGGAAGGAGATACTTTTGACAAAGTCTCCTGTATGGAAGAGCACTCTGGCTGCATTGTAGTAGCGTTGTGAAGTTGGTTGATGAGGTGGCCATGACTAATATTACTCTCCATTTGTACAGCTTCATTGTGATGGCAGATCATTTGAACATTAACATCTCCTCTGTCAGATGTGCTGATTGACAGTGAACTTGTGTTTCCAGGAGAGGAGCATAATCCAGAAAATATTTCTCCGGTCTTAGAGGTCTTAAGTACTTCAACTGGTGGAGATGGCGTTTCTTTGTGAGAAATGTCAACAGTCTTTTCAACATTCTCAAATATCTCAAGAGATTCCACTGAATTTGCATTCTGTAGTTCTCCGGCATCAACAGTGATCTCCCTGACGATTTTAGTTTGTGATTTTGACAAGTCAGTTTGTTCCCTTTCGTTTTTGTTAAATAAGGGTAAAGTGAGAAGAGGCGATTTTGAGTTCTGGCGACCACCCTCTTGCTCTGCAGTGTTTGAGGGTGGAGTTTGGCTGCCAAGCTTTTTGTGGTCAGTTTGCTCCATAGCTCCAATTTCTGTGGTGTCTTGGACTTTAGATTCAACACTTGATTGTGGGACAGAAGGAAATGAAGCTGTGAAACAGATTTTAGATTGGGGTTGTGACATAATATTTCCGCCTGTGTGCTCTTTTCCATCATGTTCCTTGTTGGCTCCAGTCTCTTGTCTATATTCCAACATGACAGATTTTTTCTCTTTTGACCCCGTGAAAACCACAAGTCCATCAACCTCTTTTGTTGGTTCACTCTGGTTTGTCTGACTATTAGAGTGGCTTTTCTCTTCATTTGTTTGTGACCCGTATTGCAACTCTTGCATTGTGTTGCTGATCTGTGTGTTTGGGGATACAGGATGGCAAAGGGGTGTTGGAAGCCTTTGCATTTCAAGAGAGTGACTACAGTCCTCGGTAAGGGATGTTGAAAACGTTCCCGCAATGTTGGCAACACTCTCCACAGTAGGTCCTGTTTCTGAAAAGTTGTCCTTTGCGTTGATCGGGAGAGTCTCAGGCAAGGTGGATGGGGGTGTTTTCTCCTTGTTGAGGAACACAGAGTCTTTACCCTCCAGCAATGGCACAGTGGACGGATTGGTAAAAGGAGGGACTGGGCGGGGGGCAGCTGCGACCGGCTGCGGGGCATGCCGAGGTGACACCCCAGCCACATTCTGTGCAGCCTGGGGGTTGCCACCCAGCACATCCACAGCCGGAGAGGCACGCTGCCGCACCGCCTCCTCCCCAGAGCTTTGTTCCTCTGTGCTGCTCCGGCCACACACTGCACCTGCAGGAGGATAACAGGTGGTTAACAAAGTGTTTGACTCATTCATATTTTATTGAAAGCTAAAATATGAACAAAGGCTAGAAAATAATCTCAGCACAAATATGAACTCTAAAGGAGACTGTGTCTGTTTTTTTTTTTCTCCCAAAATACAGGACATGGTATTCTCACCACCCACTAGCCATCCGACTCACTTGTTTTTTGTCTTTCATAAAAATAGACATGGTTCTCCACTACTTCCAAGATAAAAATAAGCTTAACCAGGGTTTCATATGAGAAAACAAACCAAGTCAAAGTCTTCATTTTCATTTAGGACATAGTTTTTATATGACACTTTATGAAGTGGCCAATATCTCAAAGCAACAATTTCTCACCTGTCTGTGGTGTGAGACACAGATCTTCTGTGCTTTCTACTTCCAGGATGCTGAAATTAGGATCCCCACCACATATTCTGAAGAAGCGAAAAAAAAAAAAGGAACGTTAGTAAGTTTATTACAATTTTCTATCTACTTCACTAATGCATACGACGTTATAATACTGCAAAACACTAGGCTTGCAACACCACACTGATATGTTCACAATATTGGTTATGTCTCAGCATGACAGTAATGAATCCTGATGATTTTCTTTAGTTTTCCAAATTAGTAAACAAAAATATTACAATGTGAGGGGTGAGTAACATGTCACGTCACGAGAACAGCATCAACACGCAGATGGCTAGGCTAATCAACAAGGTGGCCAGCAGAGGATGGTACATTTTGTTGCCGTTGTTCACGTATTTAGGCAGTTAGAGACCTACTCCCAGAAGCAGGACAAGCAGGCTGCTCCGTTGGCTAGCTCCAAGTTGCTTTTGCTGCAGTCGCCACAGGAAGATGTTAAGAATTCTGCAGCACGCGCTCTCAAGCTAACAGCCGGCGACCAGGAGCGCGGGCCGCCAGTCATTCATTTTAGACACCTAAATATCACGTTTATTCATTGTGGAGAGTGATAACCATCCGTACTTGTAGATAATGTTATCTCACTTAGGAAATTGTGTCTTTATTCAAGAGACGTGCGCCGGCGACGTAAATAAGATAAAAGATCAAATAGATGCTGTCTTCGTATTCTTTTTAGAGAGTGTCATTAAAACCACAATGTTAGAATAGTGATCCGCGTAAAATGGTAAACATTTAAGTGATTAACATTAGCGCCAAATGTTGCCGGTTTGTCTGGGGTAGTTAGCCGAGTAGCTAGCGTTAGCTTTTACAATAACACTGCTTGGGTGGCACTACAGGAAAGCCTGCTAACTAGCAAGCTACAAGAGTTAGTAGGGTGCGTTCATTGGATGCGCAGGCGCCCCATCCCACCCGCAGTTATGTAATACCCTGGCTCAAAAGAAGCCTGTTTATGTTGCCACATTTGAAACATTTACTCACAGTAAGACAAAACAACTGAAAAGTCGCATTAAAACCCGCTTCTGCATGCGCTACAGAAGGGGACAATCATTTGTGACGTCACTGCGTGGGGGTCAAATCTCTTTATGCGAAAATAAATGCATTAAAATTATTCAATTGCCGGCGACGGAAGCCACTATTTTCAGGTTTAAAATATAAAAAAGCAAAAAAATATTGTTACAAAGTTCCATATAAATTTTGCAATGATTATACGGGGGATTTAGGGGGGCACAGTACCCCACGGTTGGTTCTTACGCAGCGACGGATAGAAAATACTAGATCGATTGTTGCCAAGTTTGTTTACCACGTTTTAAATGAAATATGTTCCGTGTAGTGGCTTTGCATTTTAGTGCTCTGTCATATTCCACAATACTGTCAGCAGAATCCCAAACAGTACCTTCAGAAGATACAACCAAGTTAAATGCAATCTTATTGTGTGCTTTCGTTAGTCGTTACCCCCTTCAAGTCCCCCATTACTTCCTCCTTGCCCCCCTCCCTCTCAAGGCCGCCATCTTAAGTTCCCACCTACCTGAAATTTCCGACCAATTTTCTTTTACTAAATTCTCGTTGAAGGAGCCGTCATCCGCGTAAAATCGTACTCAATCCGTAATGCTAGTAATCCAAACTGTCTCCCGGTACCCAACGAGGTACCACTAGGTCTGTAGGAAGAAGTTAAATTACGGACCGGGAGAGACTGGGTTTCGGCGCAGAATGTAGCGGTCGCGGGGAGGAGACTTTACGCAGCGAAATGGTGGAGGATCGCTGCTGCTGACAAAGTACAGAACAGTGAAATCTCGCGAGATAAGCCAGAGCGCGCCACTTGAAAATGTAATACTTTTTGATACTTAATGTGTTATTTAGACATTAGATATCTTTATATTACTTCGTGTTAAATCATGTCTACCCAAAAATGTCCGTTCAGTATATTTTTCCTGATTGTAACTAAGTGTTTTTTATCGTTTTTTGTTTTTTTTTTTAAGCTGCACTAATATATCATCACAGGCAACAGTTAGAGGTTACAGTAGTTTTATTTGGTCTATGTGGCTTAGTCAAGTCATTGAATAGTTTTATTTCCTTCATGGAAAAAAAATGTAGAGTACATTACTGCATACCACCAGCATTGTTTAATTTTAATTCTTGATTCTTAATGAGGATGACATTATACATGATACAGTATATCCCTACTTAGTGTTGCAGAATTCCTGGTTTAAAGGTCAACTCATTTTAGAATAAATTGAGTTAACCTTAAGATTTGTCACATTTTGTATGAAGTCATTCAGATCAATAAATTAGAAGTGCTCATTAAATGGAAAATGTGATATGAAGAAAAGGTTCAGAACAAAAGACCCACACAACAGAGTAAACAACGATTCATTTAATAATTAATCTTTGTGGTCTCTAGGGGAGGGCTTTGAAAGGTATAAAATGGTCATATTAAAATAATTGACCCAGTCTTTTCCCTCTCAGTATACCCACTGTCTACTTGTCCTTTGACACAAGTCCTTATATTTTTTTTTTTTTTTTTTTTTTTTTTAGTTTTTCACCATTTGTCCCACTTATCCATGTATATAACTTATTTTTTCCTTGATGAACAACTTGACAGTTCAATGTACAAGGCTCCCATAGTCCCAGATGGATATACACACACACAACCAATGACACACAGGCAAACCTGCCTCTTAGAATAGTCATAGATGAGATCCTTGAAGAGGCCAGAGGATGCAATGGATACGGCTTAATGCTCACAAGCACTGAAAAGTTCTCTGTGAAGCAAGCCTTTTGCTTTGTCTCTTATGCGACTCAAAACATGTTACTATCTGGGGAGAGAGTACTGGTTGATACCTGAAACAATGACAAATAACATAATAACAATGAATATATTTATCATTATAGAAGATAATTAATGTTAAGAATAATAATTACAAAGGCAATTTCTCTAGACTACTATATTCTGGTCCTGCTCATATAGTCAGAGGAGACTGGGAAACAGTAACAGGAAGCTCTAAAATACTGTGTTTACTTACACAGTGTAGCACAGTTCATTTCGCCATTCATCATTTGAAAACAAAAACAAGTCAAAAGAAATCATATCAAAGGCATGGTGATGAAGCTGAGGATCTGGGGTTAGATTTTTGGGTAAAGCAGAAAACTGAGGTACGATGCTTACTAAACTTATATGGTCTCTTCAGTAATCTGTCTTTTCACAATAACAAAAAGACACAAAAACAAAACTAGAAAGCACCACTTTATCACTGTATTTCTTGGGCCCTTGTCCACAACATCTAATCAGATTTGATTATGCAGAAGAGGGCTTTACAGGAGCAACCCATGAGTTAACCAAGCAGAGGATGAACCCTTAAATGTTTTCAAAGTGTACATCTCTGTTGAAGTCATTTCCAATCTGCTTGAAAAAGGCTTGCTTAAGAGCATGGATAATAATTCACCTGACATGAAGAAACTGTCCTTTGCGTCTTCTTATAGCTTTCATTGTTGATTACTATATTAACAAACAGCCAATATAAAAGAAAAAAAATACACCAAGGATGCACAGAAACCATGTACCTTTAGATTGCACTGATAGAACCATTGGGCATAATTTTGAAATCACACTGATGAGTCTTGCATTTCCCCTCCCTACCATCTCCAGCCAATCATAGATGCCCCTATTGAGGTGGGGTGGGTGGTTGAGAGCAGCACAGTGATCCTGACATTTCCCTTAATCTCCTCCAGTGTTGTCCCACTACTATCTGGACTCTCCATCTTTATGAGCACTGTACAGTGCCAGCTCCCCTGCACCTCCAAGTCTGCGGGGAGGAGTGGATGACCGACTGGTTACGGACGGAATGAGAGGAGGAGGTGCCCCCACTGTCAGAGCTCCCATCAAACCTGCAGGGGTCTTTGCCAGGATACCATTGGGAACATGTGGGTTTAATGGACCCAGACGTGAGTAGAGGCCTGCATGGTGCTGGGAAACAGCAGAGGCTCCTGGAGGGAGTGAATGGGAAAGCAGGCCGGGGTGGAGCTGTTCCAGGTGAGCGGCAGTAGCAGCATGAGAGGGGCTTGAGAGGTGAGAGCCAGCCGGGAGGTGGGGATGCATCCCAAAGTAACGTGCCCTCTCAAAGTCTTCCCTCAAGATCTGGGCACGCTGCTCCTCATCAATAAGCCCACCTCCAGGGGGTCCAAGCTGAGGAGGGCGGTCAAAAGGATGGGCCATGAGACTGAACTCCTGGCGGACAGCAGAAGTGGAGGGATTAGAGGTAGATGTTGGAGGATGATGAGGTGCAGCCGCTGCTGCTGCAGCTGCTACTGCTGCAACCCTCTCTGCCTCCAGGAGACGCTGATGCTGGAGCAGCCGTGCCAGATGTGGATCAGATCGCAGGGCGAGGTGAGGGTCTGATCGAAGTGCCAAGGCCTCTCTTCTGTGGTGATGATGATGATGCTGCTGCTGCTGCTGCACTGCCAGCTCTCTCCAGGGGTCCCAGGTGAAGCTGTGGGGACCTTGGGACGGTCCTTGTGAGGGACCATGGTGAAAACGTTCAGCTCCTGGACCCACTATCAATCCTCCAGCACCCGCTGCACTCCCCAAATATGCATCAATGGCTCTTGATCGCTCCAGCAGGGAAAGATGTTGGTGGGAAGAAGGGTTTGGAGTAGGTGGTGGGATTGGAACACCAGGAGTTGGAGTCAGTGATAGAGAGGAAGAGGAAGGTGTACCAGAACTAGGGTGGTGTGGATGGCTGTTAGGGCGGTCAAAGGTGTGGTTAGGGGCTATAGGAGGTGGCAGTGAGATGGGAATATGCTCTGGCTCCTCCTTCCGCTCCTCTTTGACTTTAACTGGAGGGAGAAGCAGGGGGGGTTTGGAAACTGGTGTTGTGGTCCGGTCAGACTTCTTGCCCTGAGACAAGGAGGAGACAGTGGCAGAAGCTGCAGAGGAAGCAGGGGGATTGCCCTCTCTTTGGGAGTGTGAGGGTTCATTGTGGTGACTGTGTGCTGATGGGGCCAGTGAACGGGGGTAGAGGTCCAAAGGAGATGGAGCAGAGGGGTTGGAAGGTGGAGGAGTAGTAAGTACAGATGAAGAGGAAGACCGTGGTCTTTCCCTGTCTGCTACTAATGATGAAGAGCCAAGGGGAGGCCCCCTTGAAGACACTGTTGGCAGGGGTCTCTTGTCTCCATCTCTGTCTCGCTCCCGATCTCGGTCCCTACTTAAACTGCGTGTCAGGTCCTCAATAGGCCCACTGCTTCCACCCAGTGCACTGCTGTGGCCGTTAATGTGGGAGACTGGAGTGCTACTGCGGGGTTTGAAGGCAGGGCCAACTGGAGACATTCTCACAGGCTGCCGGCCATACAGCATATTGTCTCTGCAAAACATAACAGGCACAGCATTTGAAAGGAAGGAATGTAAAAAAAAAAAAAAAAAAAAAAAGATTTCAGAAGAAAACTGCATTATTGTAACAGTAAACATTAAAATAGAATTTCATAAATACCATTAAAAAAACATCTGTATGAAAACCAGTGCTCAAGTCATACCTGTCCTTTTCATCCTTGATGTGGGGGATGTCTCTTCTCTCAGTGTCCTTTCCACGGTCCCTGTCATCTCTCTTATCAGCCCCTTTAGCCCAGCTGGGACCGGCAGGGAACCCAGATGGTCCACCATGTAGGCGGTTCCAAGGGTCATGATGATTGGGGGTGGACAAGCCCCCAACCACACTAGCTGGTGAGTCTTTAGGGCCAAATACAGAGCCAGCTGCAGATCAATAAAGAGTTCAAGTTAAAATCCAAATCAACTGGAAAATAATCACTATAATGAAAATGAAAATATGTTTCTCAAATTTAAGTTTATTTTAAAAAAGCAACTGCTGTTTATGGTCATCTCAACTATAAATGGTGCAAATAGATACCACTAGAATGGAACATACTTCATAAATACTTCAAACAAAAAAGCCACTAATCAACTAAACATAAGAGCAACTGTCTTAGACATAAAGATGCCAGGTTGTGGCAAAAAGTGTATGCATGGTTATGTACTTGAACATACAGTAGTATGGAATGCTTTATTCCAAGTGTGTAAAACTCTGGAACAGACTTTATCCACAAAAAAAGCAAGCAGCATCTGTGCAACTGTAAAAGCTACAACAAGCTCACCAAACATTAGCTGAGTGCAGAGAGCATTAGTGTAAAAGTGGAGATTTGTGTTTTAAGGTGTATTCAGATCTACTTTGTTTGGCTCATT
The DNA here is from genome assembly GCA_029814645.1 of Fowleria isostigma. Lineage (NCBI taxonomy): Eukaryota > Metazoa > Chordata > Actinopteri > Kurtiformes > Apogonidae > Fowleria > Fowleria isostigma. The sequence goes on from JAPTGZ010000012.1 coordinate 17,103,077, forward strand.
TCCCCGGAAAGTCCGGACTTGTTTTTTTTTTTTTTAATGTTTTTAGATGTGAATATAAATATGTAAACTTTGATTCAAACTAAACAAGTGGACTGAGACATCCGTTTCCAAATTCTGGGCCAGGTCTTTTCTGGTATGAATATGACCAGATGTTTGTTTCAAACTGAAACAAACCAAGGTACCATGTACCTTTTTGTGCTTGACAAGCCACCATAGCCACGTGACATTGTGGGTAATCAACAAAAATGAAAGTAGCTGAGCCCCATCGTTAGCCAGAGCTAATACCAGCAAGCATGAGCCCTAAACAGACATGGAGCAATGAGGAGACTGAATGTCACATTGAGATTTGGTCAATGGTCACATAGGACCGCCATATTTGTTTTCATCAACACCTGCCATCTGATTCACCCCACCCCCAACTTTTCTGCTGTGTTTACAAATTTTGGTCCACTAGCAAAAATAAGACTGAAATGAGAATGAGAATGCGATCTGCAATATGAATGCGATCCGACAAAAAAAAAAAAAGTTTATTGATCTGAACCAAATAAGCAGACTAAAGGACTTCGCAGGTTAAAAATGTATAAAGCCACATGGGAAGAGGACTAATTGTTTTCCACCCACACCACCTTCATTCCTGACTGTTTTTAAAAAAGTATCTAGTCAACTTTTCTTTCCTACACATTTATGTCAGTGACAACCTGTTATTGTAGTCAAGCCTAAATGTGCTTTTATGAAGATGTTTGATAAATCAAGATGGCTCTTGTTATGTGATTCAAGTGAAGAGATAAGACACTGACCCAGTGTTGGGCTGCCAAGTCCTCCAAAGGCACCAGAGCCCAGGGCTCCCAGGGGGGTAAAGGGTGGTGAACGACCATATGGATCTAAAGTATTCATACATATAAACATCAGTAACACTGCACTGATACTGAAATAAAAGCAGTGAAACTCTGAATTTCTACAGTGAGAGGGACTTGTAGGAATTTGGAAGATTTTCCACAAAAGAAATGGGTGGCAGAAATCCTATCTGCTCAACAATTTAAATCCTTAATTATTTTGTTAATAGATTTCTCTTTAGTTATGAGTATGCCAACGTCTAACAGGGTCGAAATCAAATCCGTAATGCAAAAATTCAAGAGATAAATAAAATCTGGGTGACATAAGAGGTGCTTTTTTAAAGCATTCTTACCCAAATGTGTTGGTGTGAGGAAAGAAGAGTGGGGTGTTGGTGGAGTGATGAAAGGAGCTGAGGACGGATTAACTGCACCTATGGAAAACATAAAGTATGTTTTTAAAAAGTCATGCATTTTCAAAACAGTTACTTCTATACTCCTACAAACACCATGCTGTGACTGCTAGCAGTGCTTCAAAAGGAACATCAGGATGGAACAACCCCAAAGCATTTTTATGGGTACCAACCACTAGCCGTTCCCAACTTTTTCAGGATGTGAAATTAAGAGACACAGTTCAACCCTCTCAAAATTAAAAAAATGTTGAGGTTTAAGCATGCACCTGTAGCTGAGAATAGAGTAGGTGGTCTGGTTAGGTCATGAGTTGGAGGCAGGGCTCCTCCTATTGGCCCCAGAGGGCCAAGCCCCCCAGCTCCGGGAAGACGGGCCAGCAGGTCACTACGGAAGTCCAGCTTGTGCGGATCAGCCTGCATTAGCTGTAAGACAGGAAGAGATGAACAGGTTACCAGTCTTAGATAACTTCATGACATTTTCAGTCAGTTTCTGTGTTCGCTCTTCTTTTTGTTTTGTTTCTTGAAATGCTTATTCACATAAAAATCTTAAAATGAAACATACCTTTACTTTTTTCTGATGGCTTAGAATCATCCAGGCCACATATACATGCATAGCACACCATTTTCCTGGTTTCTGCACACACACAAAAAAAAGGTTTTTACTATGTTATTTTGTGAATCTTGCATATAAAACTTTAAAGCCTTTGCACACAGAGTCAGATGTTCTGTCTGCCTATTGTTCACACAGAACTTGTTTAACCTCTCCACAAGCTGGGGTTTTCCAGCTGGAGATAAGGTTACTCACTGGTGCTCAGCATATGTTAAAAAATTAAAAAGTGAAAAATACACTAAAAGGAAAGGAAATTAAACGGAAGATCAACAAAATACATTATATGTGAAAACTTCAAGTTTTGAAGTATCTAACTGGGTGTGCAAGGGCAAAGAATAGACCAGTAGCAGTGAAGATTACAAGTGAGATTAGTGCAAAGAGTGAGTGAAGCAGTGAGAAAGCAAAAACAGGCTGAAGGTTTTGAGGAGCCAAGGGATACAAAACATCTGTTTTTGCTTACATTACTGATTTTCAACGATGTCCCAAATGGATCAGTAAGCTACAAGAGAAAAAAATTGTAAAACCACTTAATTAATCAACACATCTCACTCTTCATCAGTGATAGTTTTGCACTCTTTACTGCACTGACTAGGCCCATGTTGCAGCACATCTCAGTCTAACCTTTCTGTCTAAATAAGGTCTTTCTGGGAAAAGGGTTCTGTGCTTACCCTTGGGTCTTTGGGCTGCAGGTGGTGAGGCACAACCCCAAGTCGAGCAGTTAAATCAGGACCAGTTCCCTGAGGGACAAGAGGCTGTCAAACACAGCACAACACATCAGCAACAACCACAGATATGTGCAAGGCTGTAAGTGATTAACATAAGTCATTAATAATTTATCTTTTACATGAAACACAAGCTAGCAGGACAGAAAAATGCCAAAGGATTCAGGCAGCTTACAAAAGTAGAACTACTGATGACAGTTTTATAAATTCTTGTATTATCTGTGATATTAGGGGTGAAAATGCAAATATATAATTTCTGCCAACAGTAGTCTTGAAATAAAAACAAATAAGAAAATATTTAACAGTAGATGAGATTGTAAAGTTATGTGGGATCACAGGAGCCGTTTTAACTACCATTGCTGATGGCTCAAGAAAAAAAATCTTTTAAACATGAGTTAATATACAAGTTTGATTCAGATATAAGAGGATATAATACCATGGACAACTGATCAAAAAAAATACAAAAAAATTTAACCTGACACCAAACTCAATAAAATATATTTACCTGAATTTGAACACTACAAAACTTGACCTTCTTTCTTTCCTATGGCTTGCCTTTCAGTGCAGATAACCTCATAAACTGACCCAACAAAATGACTGCAAATACATAATAAGGACTCTCACCTTTGGCTGAAATGCTCCTTGCAGGGAGCTGAAAGGCCCAGTGGGAGGAATCACAGGCTGGATACTCGGCACCGAGGGCGGCGGGAATTGTGGGTAGAACTGCAGTAATAAAAAACACACACACACCAAAGATTCCACTCTATTATCAAATTCATCTCTTCGAATACACTGCTGCCAAGTACATTATTTGTTTGGTTATTAATTATTTAATGAGGTCTATAACTGTAGTTTCAGTGTTGTTTCCTGTGATTTAAAGATTTCAGTTTTATAAACAAAATCAGTAAATAAACATAGAATACTTACAGGGTGTCGATACAGCCCATCCATTTTGCCTGCATACTTCTCAAACTGAAAGACAAAAGCATTGCGTGGATTAAAAACATTTCCAAACCGGATACAATCTGCATTCCAGTAGTGAAAGAATTTCAAGTATTACACAGATGTTCAGTTTAACAGTAGAGAGCATCTCACCAGAGGTGGTGCAGTAGCTGGGGGATACTGGAAAGGCGTGAAGTGTTGATGCGTATGCGTGTGTTGATGCTGGTGGTTGTGCTGATGGAATTGGAAGGCCAGGGGCGGGATGCTGGGCTGGTTCTGAGACGTCCTGCTTGACGATCCAGGTGTAGAAGTGGATGCAGACGGACCACCAGGAGTGGAACGGCCCGCAGCTGCTGAATTATTCTCTGCCCCAGGGACACTGCGTCTGCCATCACGCTCTTGTGGAATAAAGATGTGGGAATTTCAGTTTTGTCGTTGTAAAGATAGAGGAGAGAGGAAAAGTGATGATTGAGACCACTAACAAGATAGGAAGCAATGTGTACAGTGTTTTATTATTTTTTATCCAGGAAGGTCCCATTGAAAAATAAGATCTTTTCTTTCAGGTCTTGATCAAAATTGCAGCAACATCCCATTTTACATAGAAAACAATTTCATGTACAGTTTAAAATACACTTAACATAAAGAGGTAAAGAAAGTAAGATGCAAACATAACAATAAACCAACACAGCTTAATACTGTTAATACAATACTTGCAATGTCAACATATGAAAGGAAGTGCAAGCACAACTTCCTCAAAACATCCAGACAACCACCAGAGGAACCCTATATTTGATTTACTTTTGTAATATACTAGTCATTGCTGTAAAGGGCAAAAAAATTACATTCTTTGTGTTTAAGCTCAAACAGCCTATTGTCTGGAGATTCAAACAATAGTAAAAAAGTAAGATCCCTTAGGCTTGTACCTGCATTTGCTGAGTGGGATGGACCTTGTAGCAGAGGTGGAGGTGGAGGCAGGCCAGGAGAGGAAGTGAACAGCGCTCCAGAACTGGCTCGAGATGGGGGTCGGAGAGGCCCTGAGGATACTGAGCTCCTGACATAGGGCAGAGACACACTAGTGGAGGGTGTGGGTGGACGCATGGAGGATGAAGAAGATGCAATAGCCGAAGCAGATGATGCAGGTTTGACTGGTGTGCTGCTCCTGAAAAGAAAGACACCAAACAAGTCAGTTAAAAATGTATTTTATATCAACAAGATAAATTTGAAAATGGCATAAAAAACAAAAATGGAAACTGAAGAAAACTGCTTTTCGACAGACCTGTTGATGCCGTACATGGGTTGTGATCGTCCAGGTAAAGTGAGGAAGGGCTTGGGCTTGGAAAGTGGGGAGCTGGCATTGTGGTGGCGGCTGCTGTTCCCATTGAGAGGGTTGGGCCGGGGGACTGTGCCTGAGGCTGTGACCGGGGAATGGGAAGGCAGGCAAGAGAAAGAGGCAGAAGAGGTAGAAGAAGTAACAGATTCTGGGAAATGAGGCTCCAAGCTTTTCTCCTGACTTCGCTCCAGGCCAGATACTCTTGGGGTCACCATCAACCGAGAGACGCCACCACAACGGGCCTGTAGGGGAGGGCCATTTTTGCCCACAGACGTGCCCATGCTTGAAGGGGGAGGCTCAACAACTGCAAGAAGAGAGTCTGTCAGATTTTCTGCCTCTTTAAAGTAATGGTAATAGTGGTTAAAAAATAGAACCCAATTAAGGCCCATTAACTGACATTTCTCACTAAACATTGTAATTTGACCTGCAAATACACAACTTCCATTACTGATTAATACTGACTATATTTCATTAATATATATTTTTTGGGTATATGCATTAAAAATACACATTCCTAAAACCCAAAGTGCCAGTGGAGGACCATTCATGTAATCAATTATTTTCTGACCCTTGTGCATTTGCAGAAATTTGTCAATGACTTTAAGGGAAAAAAAAATAATAATAAAAATAATAATAATACTATTCCATTAATACCCAAAAAAGATTTAAATTTAGCCTCTTGAAAACCCTACTGACTGACACCCCAGTTTGTTTCAAATGAAGCAGCAGGCAAAAGAAAAGGATTGGACTGAAGTCTTGTACATACCTTTCCGAGTACTAACAGTGAATACTGGGTCCATGTCATTGTCAGAAGCCTAGAAGTTGTATAAAAAAAGAACTGTAAATGTTTGCCTCAAATTAAAAGACTGCATCTTATTGGTAAGAGAGCAAATGAGAAATACATACCTTATCCCCTGAATCACTCTCAGTGTCACACTGAAGAAGAGAGAGCAAAATGCATTCATGTTTTTTTTTCCCATCTATCGGTATACAGTACATACAGTTTTATAACAGTTAATAAATGTAGCAAAATGTTAAGGAAGCACAATAACGTTAAGACTCTGTCAATATTTTATAGCAGAACAAATGCTAAAACAATAGGAGGAACTTACGATATAACCAGTTTCCAGAGGAATTCCCTAAGGAAACAGTAAATAATATTAGTTCCAAATGTCTTTCAAACAAAAAAGCATCAAGTATATGTTAAAAAAAAAAAAAATAAATAAATTATATGTGTACTGCTCAAAAAGTAAAAGGAACACTTACACAACACATCATAGATCTCAATTAAGGAAATATTGCAGTTGATATATATGTTAGGAAAAGACTTAAAAGCCATGTGCTTACATTATCTTTGTACTGGTTCACAAATCTTGCTAGATTTTGCATCAACATGTGTATGAAAACCTGTTTCACTAGATCATTTCCTAAATCTTCCACTGCCAGGATATACAAGTCAGCAGCATAGCAGAAATGTAAACACAGCTATTTGATTAGGTGTGAATCAACAGCTATGGGTTCCTGCATGGTTTTTCCACTGATCTTCACACTCATAAGCACTGACTCTTTGCTGATGAACCTCTCTGTGTTTAACAGTTTTGATTAGGTGATGGTCTTGTATGACACGAGACAATGATCTTCACGATGATTCCATTTCCTTCTAAATCAGGGAAAAATGGAAACTCCCTTTTTGAAACTAGACTTAACAACTATGAATATTGATTCTGGTTAAATTGTGGTAACAGTAATATAATAAATAATAACAAACTTTCTTTGTGTATTACTTATCAAAATCAGCAATGTACCACAAAAAACACAAACACTACTTCACTGTTGCACCTCTGAGAAGAACAAGCAGTCACTTATCTTTTTTTGCTAATGTTAATTAAATTCAAATACCTTTGTTTTATATCCAACAAGATAATTCAAAAGAATATGCCTGCTCTTGGGATTTTTAGGATTATGTCTTAAAGCGTATGTTCAGGATTGCAATAACAACACTTATGTAACCATAAAAGTAGCATATAACAAGATTCATGGCCCATCTCTTCACCTGGTCATCTATCTTTCTTCTCTTATTTTGACCCTTGTTCCAACAGCTACTAGAGTAACTGGGAGGGGCTCCTTCCTCAGGCTCCGAGAGTGGACCTCCACCGTTTTCCTCTGGCCCTCTCTTCCCTTTATTCCTTCTTCCAAGCATATCAGTGCGCTGACTGGGCTTCAGAGAGCAGTCCATCTGATAAGAAAATAAATACATAAATTTTAAAAATGGTTACACACACACAGGTGTATCAATAGTCAAGATTCTATATATATATGTATGGCCAAGAAGATATAGGTGTTGTTACAAATACTGCGTGAGCATAGATAGCTCTAAAAGAATTAATGCCAAAGTTATTGTGCTTTTGTTGAACTTGACTGCATGCTTGAATTGTACCATGTCAGATCAATGGTATGTTTTCAATATTTTGCAGTGTTTTGTATGTTATTTCCTAGTTTTTAATTAATTTATTTGCCTCGTTTTCTTCATGCAACACTTGTCTATGACTTAAAAAATATTTAAGTTGTGACGCAGTGATTTTTTCCACTGCTAAATTATCCTCATGCTATTATGTGAAAAAAATACATAAATAAAATTTTGTTAAAATAAATTTGGGTGTTTGGCCAAATTGTGGTCACACATTTGTAAGAGACTTGTTAAGAAATAAGAAATTAATACACTAAGATGACACATTCCAGCAGTAAACACTTCCAAATTTGATATATACAGCATTTTCCTTGGCCAGACAACAGTTTCAGATAATAACGGAAAATCATTGCTGGCATTTACTCAACTACTCGATTCATGAAAACTGGTTGCCTGGGGAAAATTGTGGTTTTTCAGAGCAACCTATTGACACATGATTTGTTTTCCTGTAATGACGCAAATAAAATCTGACTGAATTAGTTAATACACTTTTATTTTTTCCTCTTTATCTGATTGCCAACTGGGTCTCACTTCACCCCCCATCAGGCTCTAAAATTACTGTGCTAATCACTAAATTAATAGCAGAAAATTTACTTTAACCAATTCCTGGGTTTGGACTCCGATGCCAATGTATTCATCTGCCCCATCTTGATTAGATGATAAATGAATTTTTCAAATCTGCTGTAAGAGTTCTGATCTTGTGTTAATGAAAACAACTGAGGTTGTGGAGTAATATACATAAGTCTTTCACTGTCTCTTTTGTCTTTGATTTTTTTTCAATGGCTGTTGAATTGCCATTTGGCAGATCATCAACACCTAACAGAATTAGAACATGAATAATTGAGGCTCCTCCAAAACCCATCAGAGGGATGCCTTGGGGTTTGGGGTTGGTTTGACTGGATTGCTTTCTCCCAGCAAGAAATAGTGTCAGAGTTGAGGAGTTCAATCTACAGTCTTTTAACACCTTTGACTTTAAGGAAGAGTGGCGTAAAATGAGGTGAGGAAAAACCTCTTAGAGGACTATTAAGCTCACACAATCCTGCTGCTGTCAATAGATGCAAATCATGTGAGCAAATGACAGTAAAGATTTAGATGACAGCGTGTAAAAACATAAAACCACACGACAAAGCCTACCTCCAAAGCCTCAAAGCTGATAAAGCTTGCGATTGCGAAGCCATCGATGATGTCTTCCTCGCAGGACACAGACTCCCTCTTCCTCCGGCGCGGAGGCCTGTGTCTCCCGAAACCAGGCCGGCATTCTCTACCTCCGGGACCCCGGACACTGTTTGTCCCACAAGCCTCTCGATCGGAGCCTGAGGACAGGGATGTGGCCCGTTCCTCGGCCAGGTCCACTCTCCTCCGCCGCCGCTCCCTGTCACGCTGTGAACGGGACCGTCGGCTCTGTCTGAATCCAGTGCTTCGGCTCGGACCCTCCATGGTCAAACCTCTTATCGTATCTCCAGTGACACCAAAGGCACTTTATTCAAGTCCTGGTTCAGTGAGGAAGACACCGAACCAAAAATACAACACCACCACACAGGCCCTCGCAGGAGCCCCTGTTAAAATGGCGTTAATGAAACCAGTGGCTATTATTTACCGTCCTTTGACAACAGTCTATTGGCATCCGTGCCTTTCTTTCGGCGAAATTTTAGTGTCATTTCAATGAGTCTGAACGGAAAAATAGATCCACAGAAACGCAAAATATCCACGATAAGTATAAATGTCAGGACATAGCTGACTGTATCTAAAGAGCTAACATTAGCTAGCTACCACGAAATTCAACCGACAACCAAATAAGTTATACGCATGTAAACAAAAAAGACAAGTCTACGTTACTGACAAAGCAAGTCAAATCCCAATTTCACCAATTTCAAAATGAAAATCACATCAACGTTGGCATTGACCTACGCAACTCTTAAATCTATAATTTCCGTAATTTTTGCACACGCTGCCAAATTTATTTGCCTGTTAGCAAAATGTTAACGTTAGCCAGTTAGCAAGGCCAATAACCCAGATATGCGACATTTAACTCACCGGCTGCCATGACATGATTTTGTTAACGTTGTGTGTAAATTATTTTGGTTCAAAATGACCCAATCCTAATTTAGGAAGTAAAATGCGCTGTCCAGCTTAGCAAATGATACTACTGAGTAACATTCAGAGAGTTTTAATTCCAGGCAATTAGCTTTTGCTCATTTGGATAGCATGTATACAGCTAACCTGAAACACAACAATATACTAACCCAGCATACCAAGAATCAAACTATCTTTTTAAAGAATGTATAGAGATATCAGTGAGGCGGGCAGTACGTCAAATATCTAACCAATATTACGCAGTCAGAAGGGCAAATCTTTCTTCTGCCGAAATGTTGATGGCCGATAGTAATGGTTGAATTCGTATCACATCAAAAGAAAGACGTAACGTTAGCACTGTAGCTAGCTAACGTTAGCCTATCCAGCTGTTAGCCAGCTACCGTTAGGCTACACGCAGAAATCTCTGGTTTCTAGGGGAAGCAGGGAAAATACGACAGCCGTGTACAACCAAGCACACATACAACAACAGTATCTTGCTTCTTCACATACAACTGTTCTTTCGTTCCACCTCCATTATAAAGAAAAAAATTCAAGGCCCACGTATTAAAGCCTCGGTGTCGATTTCCATAAACGAGGGTGTCGGCCAAGCCCCCGTTGGGCTGGGCAGCTCCTTCATGCAGCCGTAACTGTGTAATCCAATGTTTAGGAGAAGTTGGAGCACTCGCCGACGTTTCCGGTCAAGGATTTTCCCCCTCTAAATCCAGTGTATGAATATAAGCAAAGGAAAATACAACGAGTCCGCGGCTGGCTTTTCACAAGTTTCCACTGAATTGGAAATTTATCGTGAAAATCAGGAGACACAACCCCTCTCAGCCGTGCAATGCATTGTGTGCGCCACTCTTCTTCCCCTCTCATTAAAGACACTGGTTTGTAGCTTTGCTGGTGCATACTGCCACCAGGTGGGAAATTTCCTAACCACCTCTAGACATTCTTTGCACTTTTACAAAATGTGAAAAATGGCAGTCTAGGGGACCAGAAAATAAATGATTATTATAAGTTGTTTATTTTCTATCTTCCTGTTCTTCTTAGAACTACATACAATGATGTGCTGCTACTGGAACCTTAATTTCCTGGAGGGATCTGCCCTTGAGATCAATAAAGTTCTACCTAATCTAGATTAGATTAGATTAGATTAGATATAATTTATTGATCCCTTGGGCAAGAGCCCTCAGGAAATTGAGGTTCCAAAAAACAGCACAACACAGAACAAACATGACAAAACTGCAAAGGAAAAACAAACAAACAATACAATAACTTAGTTGTTAAAAATAAAAAAAAGTCTTGAAAAAAACACAATTGCATATTGGAATGTACTGACAGTAAAAAAAGGCAAAGTAATAATAATTAAAAATTAATAATAATAGATTATCATGTTATGTATAGTATGTACAATACAGACAGACAGACAGACAGACAGACAGAGAGATAGATAGATAGATAGATAGATAGA
>JAPTGZ010000012.1:17121427-17134861 GCA_029814645.1 Fowleria isostigma
TATGTAGTCACTTCATCTTTTCAAAAATCAGGAGTTATTTGCAATTTTCCTGTAATTTAAAGTGTCAAAATATCATGTGGTGCGTTTTTGAATTACTCTAAATCTATTACAATTTATTTTCTGTCCTATTTGGCATGATTTATAGTGTTTTGTATTCCTGTCCAAAATTGCAAAGCTTTCGCAATTATATTTCTCTCATAATATACAAACTTTGTCTGATGTTTTCATCAAATATCATGTTTCAACCATTATATGTCATTGACCCATTTCCTGTAGATGTGTATTTTTACCCCAGTAATAAGGCACTGTGGTGGAAAAATTTTGAAAATGACCCTTAAAAGTGCTTGAAAAGTGCTTGAATTTGACCTTGAAAAATGTGTACAAACCCTGTAGTCATGTCAACAATATAAACAAAGAATATAGTGTATGTTCATATTAGTGCATTCCTCATCCTAGATCTGCCATCCACTGGAGGAAGCCTTTCTGTGGCTGGAAAGAAGGCGGAGCCCCAAGCTGCCCTGGCTGACGCAGACGCCGATCTGGAGGAGCGGCTGAAAAACCTCCGGAAAGATTGAACACGCTGTAACTGTCAGACAAGCGCGCTGTCGGCGGGGGTGTTGAAACAGATACATACTCAGATCTGTGTGACTAGGTTCTGTTGAAAGGATAACTGGTTGAACATGGGCTTGTTTTCATCAAGCGGCCTGTGTTGGTACAGGTCTATGGCTTTCTTTTCGAGGTGTTTTATTGTGTGTATTATGTGTTTTATCAACCATCTTACGGGGGGGTACTTTATCCCTCATATGTCTAGCAAATCCTTGTTTCATTTAAGACATTGCCAAAAGAAACAAATTTTCTCAAAGTGAAACATTATGTCACATTTTGTGTAAATACTAACTCCCAAAGGCATGTTATTTTCACATTATCATTTAAACAGTAACACTACACGGAAAACATGTAAACGAAAGGTGGTGATATCACATGAGCAGATTCTTTATTATGGTTGGAGGTTATGGAAGATAGACTTTTCATATGTCAGCTTATCCTTAGCACATTGACTTTGATTTCATGAGGTCATTGTCACAACTGTCCTCATATACATGAACATGGTACATACAAAAAGATTTTTAATCCCTGCATCTCTTCTGTTAAACTTTACCAAAAGGACAGTCTAGTATACAGTACTTTACAATATCATCTACACTTCAGCCCAAAATTATCCATAACCCTGTCAAATATTAGGAATTTCTTAATTTTTTTTCAGTTACAGATTAGAATTTGAACTCAGATTTGACATAAATAGGACATTGGAGGAAAGTCTGGAGCCATGATTAATGTATTTAAATAAAGTTACACTGTTAAAGGTGTTTATTTAAACGGTGAACAAAAATCACCATGTTGAAAATTATTCATACCTAGGCGATACTAAGACAAAAAGGATGATAAATTAAAGAAAACAAAACTTTTTTACAGTGAAACTCCAGACTTTCATCTATGTCCTCTTTATGTCAAATCTGAGTTGAAATACTAATAAGAAATTCCTTGTATTTGACAGGGGTATGAATAATTTAGGGCATAAGCGTAAGACTAATCATCATTTACAAATGTACAGTGAAGGGCACACCTCATAGCGCCTGTCAAGTCTGTGTTCGTGTGCATTTCAGATCACTCATACCAAATGGTTAGTGAAGGATTAATGCTGTTGTTTTTTTTTAAGCTGCCCTATATTACTTTTCTTTATTCAATAAAATTTTTGTCAGATTTAACTGGGTGTCTAATTAGAAAGGTGTTGAAAGAAGGTAATTTGTGGTGGACCATAGGTTGTGTAAAATAACTTTTATATACAGGGTTCCTACAAGTTGAATTGAAGACCCTTTAAGACTATTTGAAATAGAATTTAATGCCTATTTTACAGCTATACTGGCAAAAATTATGACTCCTAGAAGTTAAGAAAAGGTATTTGATCTAAAGCCTTGATTCCCCACAGTTCAGAGTCATTTCTAACAATAACTGTATGGAAGCAAATCTGTCTCATTAAACTTTGAATTATAAAAGCCATTGAATTTCTTGCACTGAATTTTTTTGGACTGATAAGTATCTGTTTTTATTTGTCTGAATTCAGCTCTTCATGGTTTCAATTATTTTTATTTTTCAATGTTCATTAAAAAAAAAATCACCTTTAAAACATGTAATATAAATGAAGCTGACCAAACTCATTCAGATGCAAAATATTCAGTTCAAACATCTGGGAAACCAAAGATAGGCCATTGATTCTCTCACAAGTCTTGGAAAGTGTAGTAAGATAAGCTACTTATTACTCTACATTTCACATCACTGCTATCATTAATATAACTGTCAAACAGATACATAGGCAAAAAATATTGTTTATTAAACTGAATTTTTCTGCATCTGAATGAGTTTGAGCAGCTTAAATTTATATTACTTTAATGCGAATCGAATTCAGACAAAATTCAGATAATTTCAGCGCAAAAAAATTCAGTGCTAGAAATTCAAAGGCTTTTATGATTCAAAGTTTGATGAAATTGATTTGCTTCTATATACCGATCACTGGTTCCTAATTTCAGTATAAATTATCAGGTTGGAACCGGGTAGAGTAACGTTACTTTCTTTGCAGCTTAAACATTTCCCAGACACATTTAAACGCAATACAGTCAAGTTTATGGCAACATAACTTCAGACCTACCATATAAAATGTAATGTTTTAAACTTTTGTTAAGGTTTTAAATAAAGATTTGTAAATTCAACTTTTTTTTAACCCCGTGGGAACCCTGTATGTAGTCCATATACTACATGGTAGGAATGATACTGTTAAGTCAGTCTCTAATCACAGATTCTGCTCATTTTTGTGCCTGAATAATTTTTTTTTTGAGGCTGAAGTTGCTCTAGACTCTTACATTCTATAATAATCATCCAAAAGTTACGACAACCAACCAAACGTTTCAGTGTTAATTTTATTCCAAAAACTGAATTTTAACTTTCAAAACTGTCAATTTGTCAACATACAATCATAGAACAATTATTGAATGTACTCAACACTTCAACATTAAATAATAAAAAAATAACAGCCATGTTTTATGTACATTTGTTTCTGAGAGCTATGTACAGAAAAATCAACTCTATTTCCAAAAAAAAAAAAAAAAATCTGCCAGAACACACGCTTGGCAGTTTGTATTGAAGCCGCAGAAAGCCATTGCATCATATGTGAAACAGGCAAGCAAATGCAGCAAAGGAACTTTTGCAGAAATCAATCACTGTGATTGTAACCAAGACAAAGAGATTAATTGGCAGCATGTTAACTAGCATACTGCTGGACACTGCTAGAACTACAGCTAGGAAAGCTTATTCATAGTCTAAAATGGTTCCTTTGAATGTCAGCTTACTGCATCCGTAAGAGACCAATGCATACACGGAACTTGCCTAATATTTACTGGCTTAGCATATCGGAAAGATTGGAAACACAAAAATTAGGATCAAAGATGTACTGCTATTGTCAGATCACCTTTTAATAAGGCTGTTCAGGCTGAAAGCAGCAGTGCTCACTAAACAGAGCAGCCAAAAGTCATGCTTTCAAGAAATTAATATAGTTTTATAGTCCAATGAACAGAGATGGTACTCCAGTCTCAGGTAAGCCATGCTACCATCTTTTTTGAGACGTGTTTTACGGCTAAATAGAGTCCATGCAACTCACAAAAAAATAAAACAGGAACAGAACGCTGGGTTTCACATCAAATTTTACCAACCGGTGTAAGAGTATGTGTACCTCTGATTCCATGAAACCACATTAAACAACACAATCCTTTGATTGTTTGTGTGATAGATTAGTTTCTTAACATATGATAAGCTGCTAAACTGCATTTTTATTATGGAATCATGCTGTGTGGGTCAAAAGCTGCTATCACACTTAACATTGATAAGATCTTTGAGGTTGTGTGTGAACAGTAATATAGGCAATACACAGTACGATACAGTCAGATTGATATTTTTTCACCTAGGCAGAGAGAATGAATGTAATAGGACTATCCAGAGCGAGGATGTAGCCATATTGCTCATCATAAACATTTCAAGCCTCTATTTTTCAGTCAAAATGGCAACCAGTGAATGCTCAAGATTAAAGCCCCCAGTTTATCACGTCATACGACAGTGCAAATATGTTCTTATTTTTAAAAAGAATCCCATATTTATGCAGTAGATTCATGTTGGATGGTGCAGCAGTGAGAAAATGCATCTTAAATCTCAAAACATGCAAATAACTGTTGGTACATTGTTATTTTGAATAGCTGCTAACACGGGGACTGAAATCTTGTGGCATCAAGCACTTAACGTCTCCCTTTAAGAGGTATATATGAAACTAATATAGGACGCCCATTGGCACAGCGATCTCCCATTCTCCTCTGATATTCTGCAGGAGATCAGCTGTTCGGTGGTGGCATGTTGAGACTGGGGAGTCGTTTACTCTCGGAGTGAAAGTGACAGCAGTTATACATAGCAACCGGCGACCGTCTCTGGCCCAGACGAGACACGTCAATGCCGAGCGTGGAGTGACGTCTATCTGCTGTTTAAGCCACTCCGTCTTCACTTTCGGCAGGTCCGATGAGGCGTGTGTTTTTTGGGCACCTCTATGCGGCATCGGCTTCGATCGTCCAGCCAAGGCAGCTCAAAGTTCCTGAGGAGGTGGACATTTTAATGTTTCACTTTGGAACTAAAAACAGCACAAGCTCAATCTTAATATTGCTTTCTCTAACTGTCAACATGTGATAAAGTTTCCCAGTATACACAAGTTATATTTTATTAAAACATTCAACTTCAAATATCTAAGAACATCTACAACCCAAGAAGTACTTCCTGCTTGAAGCCAAAGATAAATTACACTAAATAATCTCTATTAAATAAACTGCCTTTGGGTGATACTTTTTGCAGAAACATTTATGTCCTTATGTTTGACTTAACCTGATTTTTTCTAAAATGTACCAAATATTTACAACAAAGTCATTTAATTCTGTTTAAGTGTTTGCCATCATTTAAATATAAATTGAATGCATTTCAAATATTTAAAATTTTAGACACCTTTTTAGTGCCATACATGGTCAGTTTCATGTGTCCCATAGTGCCATATCATCAACTTCCTCCAGAAGTATAAGTCATATAATTATAAAACTTTTTCTTCATTAATAATTTGATTGACTAAATTAAACTTTATTTTATGATGCAATTGAATCTGGTGAAACTATTCCTCATGTACTATTTTCTTCATATTGTACATGTCTCAATAATAAGTTTCCACCCTGTTGGAATGTGCTTAATTGCCTTAAAAAAAATAAGTTAAAAAAATTCCATAAAAGCCATTTACAGGAAGTCACCTCATTTGTTTTTGGTCAAATCTGACTGTGGAAACTGAGATAAGCTTCAGCTGTCACTCTCCCCGTAGTTTATTTGATCTTAAACATGTTATACCTGCATGGGTAACTCTTAAAAGTTCCGCCATGTTATGATAAATTATAGCAAATGTTAATTCAGTTCAGTTCATTTATATTAGATTTAGTTATTAAAGGTGTGTTAATCTTTTGAAGGTCAGATACTTAAATGTTTATCAGTTAAAGAGCTACACCTAGATAAGATTTTTAAAAAATCCACCCTGTTAGGTTCCCATTTCACCCCATTAGGTCTACAAACCTCACAGGGAGGAAATTCTAGAGAGCAATAATTATTATTGTTATAATTAATATTAACTTCATATATATGTGTGTGCGTATTCTAACATTAGGCTATAAATCAGGGTAAGTGGAACATGGGGACATGAAATGTTGCCGCAGAAAGAGGATCACCCCTTTAATTATCCAATCATGTTAAGTTTGCCACGATGCTCAGGAATAAAAACATGTTTCCAACTTACTGTTGAGTGAGTTTGGGTAATGGCCGTCCAAATGCAACCACAGGCAAGAAGGGGGTTATCACTATAGTTTCAACTGGCAGAAAAACAAGAATCAAGTTAAAATCTTGTCTATCATTGGGTTCCGCTTTAAAACATCGGTCTAATTTTAATTCAGCCGTAGCAATTATAAAACTATGCAAACGAACCATCTTCGGTGTCAGGGTAAAAAGATGAAAGCTCCGGCTCAGACTCTTGGACAACTTTCTTTCTGTTCATGCGTTGCTGTAAACGCTGGAACATACGCTGTTCTCTGATTCGCTGGATGTCCCATCTAACGACAAAAACGATTGACAAAATTAAAAAAAAAAAAAAATATATATATATATATGAACGCAGCACTTTCCTACAAATCATGGAATACTAATAACAAGCTTTTATCATAGTTTTCATTCAGAAGTTGAGGGCACTACTTCACTGTGTCATGACCTCTTCATTAATCAATATGAACAATTTTACATATTATTTCTCTACATCATTTACTGTTAGGTTAGACTGTACATTACTCAACATGTAATGAACATGGCCAAAACATTTTAATACTATAACATGTGACTGTCAAATGATGCAGATCCAAAGCTTATAGAAACTGAAGCATACCTTTTTCTCCTCTTCTCATCCAACTCCAGCTTTAAATGGCGCTTTAGAAACACACTGTCATCCAGCACCTTCATGAGAAGAGAATTTCATATAATATTTCTGGTTTAGCTGCTTTTGTATATGGCTCTAAAAAGGTAAAATTGTTTGACTTTTTTTCCTAACTTCCAGCGGCTCACCTCAGGTGGAGTAAAGGATGAGTCGGTATGCAGGGGCTCAATATAATTTTCCCTCCAGGATGGAACTACAACATCACAAAGTGAAGGCCATTACTCATGGATAAGGTGTTCAGTACTTTAAAGGATATAGTGATTAAATAATGGATATAGATTAGGCTTACAAACAATCAGCATATCATGTACTACATGAGGAGTCCACTCACTGGCCACCTCTTCCTCCTTTTTAGGGGAAGTCTCACGTAGAGGGGATAGAGGAGGTTGATTCCAGCAACAGAGATACATCTCTGTGGTTGACATGAAGGGCAGATCTTCCATCTGACAGCTCAGCTCAGGCTCCTCTTTGCAGGGGAGCAAATTGTCCTTTTCTGCCCCTGACCTCATTGGCACAGTCTTCTCTGGAGTTTCTTTACTGCGCAGCTCTCTTTGGTTGGGAGAGCTGGGTTGAATCTCAGACTTTTGGGGGCTAAGTTTAGTACATTTACCCCGTGATTTCTGGGCTTTTGGATCTCCGAAGCAAGATTTCCTGTGTGTGAAATGTAAGAGTTAAAATTTTCATTTTGTGGACATGTATATATTAGTCCTAGGACATGGAACAATGTTTAAGTCATGAATTCTGAAACAATGAGAAAAAAAATAGATATTTGATGTGTACAGTAATTATGATGTACATGTATTGCATCACTGAGGTTTGACTTAATGTAAAAAAACATCTGAAGTGAGCCAAGAACTGAATCTGCTATTGTTTATTCACCTCTTTTGACCTTTGCCACCCCGACTGAAGAGTGGAGTGGGTGGGTTAGGCTGTGGGGTCTCCTCCACATCTAGATCCCACATGTCTTCTTTATCAGGGGTCCATGGCTCCAGCGGCTGAAAGAGGCGCTTATCACGTGGTGGATCTTTTCTTGTGAGCTGCAGGCGACGCTCCATGCGCTCAATACGGGCAAGAAGCTGCAAACAAGGGACACATGGCCAAACTATTTATTTTGTTACTAACACAGACATTATACATTAAAAAAAAAAAAATCAACACTATTATATTTGTGAGAAGGTAATGATTTTCTTGACGTACTGTCTCTTTGTCTGCTTTGAGCTCATCTATTTCCTTATCCTTGGACTGCAGTTGTTGTTGCTGTTGTTCAATGAGGTCCAGTTGGAGGAGAAGAATCTGCCGGAGGCAGTTGGCTTGTGTATGTGGATTGGCAGGGGTCTTCCTGATGTTCCTCCATTTTCCCTCAGAGGAGAGTTCAATAGATGCAGTACCAAGAACTCCAGGGACAACCCCTTTTGCACTATCCTCTGCACCTGCATCTTTAGGGTTATTATTTAAAGCCATCTGAGGGTTATCCATATTGCCAATAGAGAGGGGTTTACCTTTCACTGGGGTTCCCTCACCCCCCATTTGTCTGACAGGGGACAATATCCCCACAGTTTTATTGTCTCCTTGAACTACTTCTGCAATTGTGGCAGCGAGGGCAACTTTGCTTGTCATGTAACTCTGGTCTACGTCCTTTGATTTGCTTGGGATCTCGCCCCCTTGAACGTCTTGAACATCTATAACAAAGTCACAGGACTCCCTCTTGAGGCTTACTGGACTCACAGTGGCAGTCCCAATATACGTTTTGTCAAAGTCGATGGTATCACCGTTATGCTTGAATCCTGTATTTGGAAATAGGGTCGATCTCAGAGTCATGGCGAGCACATCGACTTTTCATTCTGCAACGCCTCAGCGGCGCAATTCAACCACAGCTACTTCCCATGTAAACTTAGTAGCTGCTATCCTGCAGAACAAAGGAAATAAAACACACTCAGCATGTTATTTTTGGCTTCAACTTATAGCACAATCTGTGCATGAAGTGGGCATACATGCACAAACAAATAACACAATGCCAACCTGAGGAAAACTAACGTTAACATCAACTGTGTGCCAGCTCCCCGACATCAAAAACGTTAGCCGGCTTTGAAATTCAAGCTAAGCTACCTTAGCACCTGCAGTTAACACACATAACGATATTTCTAAGACAAATTATGCAGGTTGGATATAAATAAGTTCAGCCGAGCTTCTGGGCAGACATTTCAGTGGCAGGGCTTCAAACAAGGACTCGGGAGTGGCTGTGTAGGACACTGGCAGCAGCCATCTCCTCCATTTTGGTTCTGGCGAAATCATGAAAAACAATAACAGCTAGCTAGCAGGCTACCGCTAGCAACTGAGTTTGAGCAACAAATCGGACTTCCAGAGCAAGTCAGCTGCAGCGACCACGTCGTAACAAGGGTAGTCTAGACTGCACCGATTTTACAAATATGTAATTACGTATATGGAGCTTACCTCGACTAAAAATTCATGTCCACCTGCAAGTGCCTTCATGTTCCCTCCTCAAGACTTGTTTTAAAGCGCCGACTTCTGCGCATGCGTAATTTGTTGGAGAGCCATTTCTTGTGTTTTGAGGGTTTTTATCATATGTTGAACAATAGGGGGCGACAAAAACCCCATTATCTGTGCCATGTAATGGTTGATTCACCATGAAGCATACACACAATTGGACTAAAAACTAAACTAAAAAGTATTATCAGACATAATACAAAAAAATATATGTGTACTGAATTAAATACACTAAGCTTACTCATTCCTGCAGAATTGACTTCTTGAAGTGCTCTGTTTTTTTTGTTTTTTTTTATCATCTTAAGGGCATGAAGCTCCATAATGAATTTTAGAAGGAAAAAAAGAAAAAAAAGAAAAACGGTAACCTATTTCTCCTTACACTATGGTAAATTTAATTCAGATGTTCTGGGAATAAATGCTGATCCCGTACTTTCCATCTTAAGGTAACAAACCATTAGTTTTCATATTCTATTAAAGTGCTATTTTTTTCATTAGTTTAATGATCTATAAATGTTCCCTTGGGTTGTTAACTCGACCACACTTTTGGAAATTAAATCTATTAATTTTCCACATTTATTACTACGTTATCAGTAGTCACATGCATATATGTGTGTCATTAATGTTTTAATGTAGTGGAACTAAAATGTTTTTACTCTCCTGATTATATTAGATCAGAGAATCCGTACAAAGGGGGGATCAGGAGGATGGTTAACAGGAGCAAGAGTTTGTCATTGTTCTTTTGTTTTATCTCCATAAAGATTATACAAGATGGGTCTACTTGAAAATTATTTTTATTGGCCTTTAATTTGATTCACACTTTCACCTTTTCTCTTTTCGTGATTTGAAATGCTAAAATATCTAAGCTATCTATGTGTAGAATACATTGTTCTTGATAAATTCCCATTTGATTTTTAACAATTCTGTGCTTTTTCTTATAAAGATATCATTAAGCATGCCGTTTGAATTCTTCCTTTGTGTAAAATTCATCCTGGCATGATCAGCTTAAGACTCAAAAGCCTGGCAAATGCTCTAAATTTGCTCTTTTATCAATTATACATAGGATAAATCTTGAAATAATAAAATCTCATTTAAAGTAACTATCAATCTGTCAGTACTAATTTTGTATTTGTCAGTCAGGAAAATTCATATATATCATGTTTTTATTTGCTTAATAAAATGATGTCTGAAATTATATTACAGATCTACGTGGTTTTTAACACATGTCCATCTTTGTTTCCATTACTCATGCTACATGTTCCTCTGGCATGTCTGATCCTGCAAAAAAAGTAGTCTTGTTAAACTGGTGTAATCAGTTCAGGTTACCTCTCACTGGTGGAATTATACAGGAAGAAAAAAATGTTCTTGCACAGTTTTCTCTCTGTGGAGAAGAGCAGCATCTGGGGGAGGAATTATTAACTCAACCACTGCTATATAGTGAAGAGTGGCGCAGTAAAAAGTTAATTTCTTGCTCTAAGATAGAAAAAGAAGGTATGTTTCCAAGTATACCAGTGGATTTGAATAGGTTAATTTTTTTAAGGCATTTAATTTACACAATTGCTTTCTCCTTTCAGACACCAAGACACTGAGAGCTGCTCATTAATGACCTGCTGAGGCACCATATGATGGTGGAAAATCATATAGCATTTATTATTGTCTTCCTAAGAGGCCCTGGCTATATAGGGATGTATTAGTATAGAATGATCTCACCTGCTGTGGTTCATCATACTCACGCTGAAATATCAAAGCACTTCATTGCAGTATTTCATTTGTGCTAGATTGAGCAGTCCTATAAGTGTCTATATACAAAAATAGAAAAAATGGAATATAACTACAACCGCAAGCAGTTATAAACAGGGGTAAAACGTCCCTGTGCCACTCGGCTCCGGACGATGGGTTGTGTTCTGTGTGCTGTAAATTTGTGTCTACATTGAAAGCAAATCACCAATATCCCATAACAACATAAACAGAACCATTCAGCTCCTCACCATGGTAACAGCTGATGACATCACACACTCTAAAAATTTTTATTTTGATGAAGGGAAATTGATTCGTCAATAATTTGTGCATTTTTTGACCGAGCAAAATTCTTTTGATAACTTTGGATCAGGCCCAGCTGGGACTGTGTCTGTGTCCATGTCAAGATTCACACAGATCGGATAAAATCAGTAGGATGAGTTCAGAAAAAGTAGTTTTCCAATTTTTGAGTTTTTGCGAAAAAATATTAGGGCAGAAATAGATGTAGCCTATCCCAGTTAATTCAGTGCTATTCAGCGAATCCGAAGATATGTGGTTTTTGAAAGTGCAACATATGGAGTGAGAGTTATGAGCCAAAACGCACTCAACTTGATTGTAGTGCCCCCTGCTGGTGGACATATGTGACTTATTTATTTATTGCATCTATCAAACACAAAATAACCCCAAGTGTCAATTCACATTTATTATAAAATTATATTTTCCTTGTGCTCTCCTCTGTTGGCGGTTGCTTTACGCTCCAAACCACTAGGGGGCAGTGTCCACTCAGATGACAACCTAACAAACCAGGAAGTATGGTCCCTGTAATCAAAATGGATACAGAGTTGTAGTGAAGTAAATCGCAGAGAAATTAGTCCGACTTTCTCGAAAATTGAGCATATTGGACTTGAATTGGAATCCCCATATTTACGGAGTTGTATCCTCGGATTGTTACATTTGTTGACATTTATACTAAAGTTCAACAATCCGATGAAGTGCAGCGACATAAACAAGAAATATCTCCGCAGTTAGCACGGGCAGGCAGTCCCGACATTATTATTCTGAGATTAAAACACTAGTAGAGTAGGTTGTCTTTCATTTACTTTGCAGCAAAATGCATCGTCGGGGCGTTGGTGCTGGAGCCATTGCCAAAAAGAAGCTCGCAGAGGTATGAAACATTTACTTTATACATTTGCTTTTTGGGAGCAACATGTCCTTATGTCACTTTTCTTCTATTCAGGCTAAATATAAAGAGAGAGGAACTGTTCTCGCAGAGGACCAAATTGTCCAAGTAAGTGTTCCTTCGTCTTTGATTTTTTTTATAATGCATTTAGGATGGATTTACTCTCTGTACTAAGCAGTGATGTGTTTTTCTGTCAGATGTCCAAACAGCTGGAGACATTCAAGTCCCACCTGGAGGAGTTTGCCAGCAAACACAAACAAGAAATCCGCAAGAATTCTCAGTTCAGAGTGCAGTTTCAGGAAATGTGTGCCACCATTGGAGTCGACCCTCTGGCATGTGAGATATGTTTAGTATGATACATTCAGGGGACTACACAAAGGGGTGCCTTAAGTTATAGCAATAATACAGTCATTTAGATGCATTTTTATTGTCATTGCACAGACATGATAAGTACATGGCACAATGAAATTCTGCTCCCAATGGTGCAAAAAAAAAAAAGAAAGCATTCAACAATAAAAGCAGAACAAGATATATGTACAAGTAAAAACAAAAAAAAATCCATGTGTACAAAAACATGTATACCCATATGTACAAAAATATGTTAAAAATTAATTACAATGTGTAACAAATATAAAATGTACTGCTGATGGCCCATAGTCAAAAGAAAACAGGTAGTCTGTCTGCCCTGTTGTAAAAACTGCCCCTGAGTCTGTTTGTCTGTGAATGCAGCACCCTGAACCTCAGTAGCGGCAGCTCAAACACCTGGTCTCCTGGGTGTGTACAGTCCCTCAGGATGCTGGGTGCTGTAGCGGTCCTTTAGGGAGGGAAGAGGGTGGCCAATGATTTTCTGGGTAATGTTAATGAGCCCCCGTATAACCTAGATGTGCTGTGACTGAAAAATGTGTGATACCAACATTTAAAATATCATACAGTTTGGTGGATAACTGAAACCAATGTTATTTTGTTCATTTTGAGTGTGCCTGCTTTATCCCTCATTCTCTTACAAGACAAAAATAAATCTACCTTTATAACTCAATATAAAAAGGCTAAATTAACTGTTGTAGTGCACTGTAGCTCATCATCACAGTCTTTGACTAGGGCACAAATTAATACATAATAAAACAATGTTAGGCACGGTGGGGCAGTGGTTAGCACTTGTGCCTCACAGCAAGAAGGTCCTGGGTTCAATCCCAGCACCAGGCAAGGTGGGACCTCTCTGTGTGGAGTTTGCATGTTCTCCCTGTGTTTGCGTGTGTTTTCTCTGGGTACTCCGGTTTTCTCCCACCATCCAAAGACATGCACTGATAAGTTAATTGGTTAATGTAAATCAGGGGTCTCAAACGCCAGTCCTCGAGGGCCGGTGTCCTGCATGTTTTAGATGTTTCCCTCTTCCATACATGTAGTTCAGTCAATGATCAGC
>JAPTGZ010000012.1:17165590-17199526 GCA_029814645.1 Fowleria isostigma
CTCTAAGCATCCTGCTATGGTAAATTATATATATAGGATTTTTCCCAAAATAATTTTTAATTTTGTGTCAAAATTTTAATAGAATTGTTAAATAATAATTCTAAATAATTTTGCACAGCATGAAATGTCAAATATTTTAAAAGCAGCATGTAGCTCTATTCTAACCTCAAGATCAAGGTTTTCCTGCTTCAAAACTGTCCCTTTGAATTTATTAAAAATTCCCTTTTGCAAGTCCACAGTTATTTAAAATCCAAAGAGCTCCATGAATAGATAATCTGTACAAATATTTATTAACGAAATATGAAAACTTATTAACAGTGGAAATTTGGGATCATTGTTAAAATTGAGGGGTTGCAGTGGTAATGTCAGTGTTAATTTGCAGGGCTTAATGAAATGGGATCATCATGAAACATGAATTAAAATGACATAATTTCATTGCTCTATTGCAGCACATTCACTCCCACATGACTCAGCCACGATTACTCAGGTCTACGTTCGAACACAGAAACCCCAGTGAGTCTGCCTATGTGCAACATGAGCCACAGAGCCACAACAAACAAGACACACAAAGGTCCACCAGCGTCCAGCGGATACTGTGGCCAGGTGAGCAGCGCTGCATCACTGGAAATAACCTCAACCAAACTGAAAAAGGAAAGAACTAGAGTGAAGTTTAGGAAAGATGAAGCTTTTTTAGCTTCGCAACTGCTCAGATATTCTGTATTTTCCATCTATTTTATATTTTGTTAAAATATTTAACATTCATAGTAGTTAGGTCAAAAACATTTATTAGCAGAAATATGCCATAATCAGAGATAAAGTTTACCTGTAATGTAAGAAGAAAATGATTAGAATTAAGTTTGCACACTGAATATTTGTCTATTTTTCTTACTGTATCCATCACGGCAGTTGCTATAATGTCTTGATCTATATTAATGTATCTGCTGTGCTATTGTTTATTGAACACAATGTTTTTTGATTTTTTTTCTTCTGCTGGAAACAAATGAATGCATAGTGTTTTTTGTTTTTTTTTACATGAATTAGTTTATTCCATAATTTACACACAATAATTTTTTTTAATGTTTTGTCCTGATTTTTTACTTTATTTGATTTGAAAATCACAAATCATGAGCAATACTATTAACAAATGGGGGCACAAACACCGGTCCATTTAATTTCGGTGTGCTATGCCTCAGATTTTGTATTTTCTCTTTTTCTTCCCATGGTGCAGTCAGTGGCTCTGCGGTTCGGGGGGACAGCAGGAGCACCTTGTGCTCAGATACCCGGGCCCGGGCCAGCATCCCCATCCTAAACAGAGTCCCTAAAGGAGGAGGAATGCGATGTAGCTACATGTCCCAAGAGGACGAAGCCCTGCAGAGTCTGTTAGTCATCTCCTCTCGTGCCCCCCTGGTCAGGAGGCCTGGATTCTCTCACAGCATCCGCAGCTCCTCCCTCAGAGCCCCCCAGCACGGTAAAGGGCAGTAAGGAGCACCGCCACCTCCCAACACCTCCAACCAAAAGCTGAGGGTGAACCCTGCTGCAGCTGCAGGCCAAGACGCTCGGATCCAAATTAAACTAATTTAAACACAGAAGTGGAGGCAGAGGCCTGAAACTGTGAGAATGTAGAAACACACTGTGCCTATGACGACGCATACGTGAATGTAGATTTTATATCTGGACTCCAGCGGTTTACACTGCTTGCCACAATATAATCCACTGCAGAGATAATGTTATTATCTTTAACATTTCTCTACCTACTGTGTGAGCGCTTTTTTTTTTTTTTTTAACATGTTTACAGAAAAGTATTGTTCTCTGAAGATGAATGTTTTGAAACCAACCTCACTTTTAGTGCCAAAATGAAGCACAAAATAAGAGCAGACAGGCATCACAGGCATTCCAGTCTTGACCTGGGTCATTTATACCAAATCTGATAGTGAGTTACATATTAAAGTATTATTGATTAATAATACATTCCATTAAAAAATATATATATATCATATATGGTGTTCAGCATAAATGAGTACACCTCCTTTTGAAAATTAAGATTTTTATTAATAACTCAATAAACATAAGCACAGTTTAAAAATTTTTTTAACAAAACTGAGTTTTATAGAACATTTCTTTAACTGAGAACATGATATGTTGTATAGTGTCGCATAAAAAATGTTGATTCTCAAAGAAATTTAAAGGTTTTATGACAAATCTGTTGGTGTACTCATTTATGCTGAGCACTGTAAACTTGAATTATTCCTGCTGCTTCTTTTATCTCAGTTTTGTGCTGTCATATATATAATATATAAAAAAATACAAATACATTTTATTTGCACTAATGGTAACTAAATATTTTTAATTTAGTTTTGCATTTGTCACAATTTGGATGAAAATCTGAATAAAACGGAGCAGTTTAAGTTTTTTGTGTTCGTTTTCTTCATTTAATAGTTGATATTTGCGTTGTCATTTTTTTTTTCGCTTGTGTATTTTTTTTATTTTTTTCGCAGTAGTTTACGTGCCTGTGTATGTGGTTTTGTCTTACAGCTTTAGTGTTTAGGTAAGGAGGCCATAAAGTTTTACAGCATGTCTGCGTCCGGTTTCTTTGTTCCCTCGGAAATAAAAAAAGAAAATAAAAAGTGAAGGACCCAAGCAAAAATGTCCAGAAACAACTGAGCATCGACAGATGTCGGTCTGCATTATTGTATATCATAACATATACAAAACAATTATAAATATTCAAACTAAAATACATAAATATAGTCTACATTGAAAATAAAAATCAATGAAACATTCGGAGAAGGCCTGGAATTATGAAGTATAAATATTTTTTGTTTTCCAGCTCAGTTTATAATAAAGAATGAAAGTAACATCAACTAAATTAATCTGAAATAGTGATTGTCAGTATTTGATAGGTCAGTGAAGGCCTCATGCTACAGCTCAGTCCAGGTTCTGAGGTTTTCACAAATATATTAATATATTACAAAACACAGACCACACTTTTACATTTAGTGTGTACATATTGGATTTGTGTTAGACTTTACAGGCCTCGACAACACGGTGACCTTAATATTTAACTCCCATCAATACGTTTTTCTGCTAAGTCCTTCAAAAAAAAAATAAAAAAAATAAAAAAAAAAATTGACTTTTTAAAAAATATAAATGTCGGTAAAAACCTTGACTCATCATTACGTTTCATGAAAAATCTTCGCTCACTTTGTTGAAGTTTTGGAAGGCCAAAAATCAAAGCGGGTGAGAATGTGCTGCATTTAAGGAATTTATGGTTTTATTGCGTCTATAAATGTCGGAAATCCGTGTTGGTGGAAGAAATGACCATTGATGTGCCATTGGCAGCTGAAAAACACTAAGTTTAAACAAAAAAGTATGGAAATAAGACAAAAAAAAAAGGATTTAAAATGTATTATTTTCGCCCAAACCGTCCGGGCGCTGCAGGGTTTAATGCTATGTGGATAATAATAATAGAAAAGTTGTCAAAGAAGATGCTATTTAAAGTTTTTGTGGCCTTAAACCCCCCCAGGGACTTTAATCAGTCCAACATAATTTCCATCGTATATGGTCAAACCAATTTACCCTGTAGAAAATTTTCCTTCTGAGAGATTATATATTAATGCAGAACCTTTTTAGCCTTAAACTCGACATTTAAAGATAAATAATTTATCATAAGAAAAGGCAGAATATTACAATAGGTTTAGTGTTTTTGGATTAAACCACACCGGTGCGTGTAATTGAAACGAATTTTAAGAAAGATAATCCAAAAGATTTAGGATTTAGGACGAAAGAAAATCACCTAATAGATCTTATCCGCTGAAAAAGTCGTCCAAAATATGTGGATCAGCCTGCAGTTTTTCTTTTTTTTTTTTTTTTGCTTAAAGAACAATAAGGAGCTGTACAGACCTTTTCAAACACCTACAAACCAAAAAAAAGGATGGAGGAAAACCAAGTGCGCATCCAGTACAATGTCGCTCTCACAAAAAAAAAAATACTCTCACATTTACTTTTTCCCCTTTTGTACAGCGTCAAAATTAAAACCTCTCAGGCCTTAAAGAAAATAAAGATGGCGATGAGAAAGCATGTCTAAAGCACAAAAACGGGCGCTGTTTTTGAAAATTTACAACTTTGCCATGGAAGTTTACGACTCGCTGGGCTCCGGGATTGGTTGCTGACGGTCATGTGGACACCAGGAATGGGAACTTATTTCCCATGAGGTTATATTGCAGCTGCTGTTTTCCACCGCTCATTCACTTAACACTAGTAACACAACCTTTTCTTGGCTCTTTGTAAATGCAATACGCGTAGACGTGTGTTTTTTGGGGGGTTTTTTTGGTGGTGAAAAAGCTGCCTGGTGTACGTGCGTAATTTTCCATTTTGGAGGCTGTGCGTGCGACGTCTGACCGTGTGCGCCATGATAATGTGGCTATACTTCTAGCTATGTTCGTCAAAATGAAGAATCAGCACACTCCAGGATGGTGGGACTACTTTTCTGAAATCACTTAACGTGCTTAAAATACCTACCCAAAGTGGGAAATTTGGAAAAGGGGCTCAAGAAGCGAGAGGAGCTTCTGTGGAGTGACACCCACACGAGAAATGATGGATTATCAACAAAGGTAAGGGCACCATGTTTCTAATATGCCAGCGATTAACTCAGTGCGCTGCTGCAGCCTCCACTGTACAGATCCGATGTTTATATTATGGGATATACTAGGATCAGTCTTTAAGAAATCAAAATCACAATAAACGGTCAGATGTTTTTTTTTTTTTCCCTCTTGCGCTGTGCGAGCTATTCACAACCAGTTGCTGATGTGTTTGCGTTAACCCGTGACATGCTGCGGTCAAGCACAGGCCAAAATATTAGGAAGAAAAAGAAAAAAAAATAAGCCAAAAAAATGTCAAGAGGTTCTGAGGTTGAGGCCTGTAGAGGACTTAATAAATCCAGTCCAAACGGTCCAGGACTGGTTTCGGCTACAGGCCAGACAAGGCTTGACTTTGATGATGATGATGGTGGTGATGATGATGGTGGTGGTGGTGCTAATGATGATGAGCGGACAGGACTGTGTCTCTGCTGTGGAATGCGTTTCTAAAAACCTCAATTTAACGATATATGTTGCAAAAAAAAGTCTGGATTTTTATTCTGCGTATTTTGGGAATGTCTTTAATCCGTTCAACTCCTTGACTTTGATTTTGCGGGATTTTCATAATGCGGACATGACGCTTTTGCGCTCATGTTTTAACAGTATTTTACAATATTTTAACGCATATGAGAAACACTCGATTTGACTGACCTGGATGTTAAAATTGCCTATTTTAGGGTTAGTAATCCTGCGATTCATTCAACGTTTTGTGGCTTTCCTGCGTCTTCTGCGCAGCTTTTCTGTCTTTTTTTTTTCTTTTAATGCAGATGCTTCCAGTTTTATCAGATCATGTGACATTTAATCCTGACACTGTCTTGGTGTTGTACATGTGCGGCAGGCCTGCATGTTTTTATGCATTTCCAAACATACACCTGTCATGGGACTGCAGGGGCTGTGGCCTAGCTGAAGGCAGACGGAGCCATTTTCCATTTAGCATTTATTTATTTTTTTATTTCGAGAGCCAAACAGACGCTTAAGGAAAATAAAAAGCAAAAAAACACCATCAGTCATTTTATATATACTAATGTATTGACACAAATTACTTAATTTCTTAATATTTCCATATTCTAAATAATATAACGTGCCTTCGTTGCATCTAAAGCGCAGTTTCTTTTTAAATTATAACTTCAAATTTCGTATAAAGCGATTAGAAATGATCAGAACATAATTAAACGTCATATATGGAAATAAAAATTTAACTAAATACTAAGAAAAAGGTTCATTATAACAAAAACGTACATATTGAGGAAGGGCCTTTAATGCAGGACGAGCTACACCACAAATCTACAAACAGTTAACACAAATACACGACTAACACTAATTTTTATTATCAATTTCTACTAATATTACTATAATTTGCATTAATTTACTGTATAAATTGTATCTTATAAACAATCTTCCTAAATATAGCACTACTAAGTGAATCGATCGCCCTCCACTCAGTCTCTATTCTGACTTACTTCCACAGTTTCCAGTCTATTTAAAATGTCACATGTGTCCATTTGATCACGGTGGTTGAAGATGATGATGATGATGATGATGACGATGATCAGTATGGGACGCGCGTGTCCTCTCCTCTCTCTTCATGTCTTCATGGACTTCAGACACAGCTGGAGTGAGTCAGAGGCAGGAGGGGCACTCACCTTAAAGAACGAAACATCAGTGTTATTGTGGCATTATTTCTGCATGGAGTTGGAATAATTATCTTCCAAAAAAAAAAAAGTGTCATTTCTGGCAACTACACTGAAAACACTTACAGCAGCTGATCGGATATGAGTGCATTTATAATAACATGTGTAAGAGGAAGGAAGAAGTTGGCGTAATTTACGCGTAAATTGAAATACTGCCCAAAGTGTGGTGTTTGTTTTGGTTTTTGTTTTGGTTTTGATATAAGTGAGAACTGTAGAATTTGGAGTGCGTTCTTGTTTAGGAAGCTGTGTTTTCTTGGGTTGCATCTGCATCCAAAGTAGTGATGTGTTGTTGTTTTTTTTTTAATATAACCTATAGTACAGTTGTCTTATGAAACATTCTTAAAGCATATATGTGTTTAAATGACTTGCAGCATCCCACTGATGAGTGTGTGTGTGTGCGTGCGTAAAGACCGACAGGCTCGAGCGCTTCATTTCGATTCACCGGGGACCCCTGCGCGCAACAAGAGCCCCCCATGGGTGCAATAGTGCAAGCACAGACGGCGGTGATTGGCCAGAGGTTGATCAGATGGTACACTTCCCCTCTGTATTCAGTGGCACCTCACAACCCCCCCTTTCAGCAAAAACCAAATCTCCGATAAAGTAATGGCAAAACCACTTGGACTATAAAAGACAACAAATCATATTCCTCCGGAGTATATACACCCCGTTGTCCACCCAATGAGTTCCTATTTTGTTAACTCAACTTTTCCTGTGTCTCTACCGGGAGGACAGGACTCTCTCCTGGGTCAGATACCGTTATATTCCTCGGGATACACCGATCCGTTAAGACACTACTCCAACGCAGCCACATATGGAGCAGCCAACATGCAGGAGAAGGTTTACCCTGCGTCCTACTACCAGCAGACGGGCGCTGCGGCCGCAGCCATCTACGGCCGGGCCGGCGGCGGGGCGCCCTGCGACTACAACCCGGTCGGTACTTTCTACAAGGACGCGGAGGGTTCGTGCGCTTTCTCGAGCCGCGAAGACCAGCCGCTGTTTGTCAGTCAGGAGCATCAGCAGCGCAAGGCGGAGTGCCCGGAGCAGACTGTCAGTATGAGCAGTAGCATTGACGACAAGTCCTCCACTCTGATCTACCCGTGGATGCAGAGGATGAACGCCTGCTCCGCCGGTGAGTGCAACACTTTACACTGATGGGGTTTTGGGTCAGGATGCCTGGAGCGAAACGAGCGCAAAGGAGCGTCCTGCTCTGCGTGAGGAGACAGTTTGTGTCAACACGCGACTCTCCAAGAAGTGAATAAGTCCATATTTTGTAGCAGAAACAATCAAACACTTCAATGATTATAAAAGTAACAGCGACTTTATTGAGTGTTTGGATGGAAGTGATTACAGAGGCGATAACGCACCGATCTTTGTGCGCCTCAGGGCTTTGGCTGCTACATCACCATCACATAGGCTACATACACGAACACGCGCACTCTCGCACACGCACATTCAGATTGGGCCTACATCTCCAGATACCTTAAACCCCTTTAACCCACGTCACATGTTCAGAATGCCCACACTTTTTAAAGATACGCAGCCTTTAAAGTCATTAAAATACATAAACAGGTGTTTTTAAAATTGAAAATAAAAACAAAAACACGGTTTAATATGTTCTATATCTTTTGTTGCACAGTGTTCTCTGACTGTAGAACAATATTATACTGTAAAATGACATTTTATGGATATCATGAGATAGGAAATATACATTTATCTCTTTATAAACTCACTATTACGCACCAATTACGCATTGAAGTCATTATTACGCAATGCATATCATTTTTAACCTGTCGTGGTGGTATCATGAAAAAATATTTTTTTAACATTTCTCCAGATTTCAACTCACAATAAAGAACTGTGTATACAATAAGGATTTATTTCTCTTTTTTTATTACACAGATATAGTTTTAAAAATGTAAATATAATGCAACTTTTAGATGGAGGATTTTTGTTTGTTGTGGGATTGTTATATATTTATATGATTTTTTTTAGTTATACCAATGTGTCGTTTTTATTATCTCATGAACACTAAAAGAAACTGCATAGAATTTGGAATTAATCAGATAAAGGATTAAATTCAATTTTATTTTTTTCTAATATTGAATTTGTTACAACTTGAAAGCAGATTTCCCCCTATTTAATTAATTTATTTATTTATTTACTTTACATCTTCATAACATTTACTATTTAAATAATTACAATTCTTTAAAAATATGCCTTTTTCTGTCTTTCAGGTCCATTTGGTAACAGTGGCCGCAGGGGCCGACAGACCTACACCCGCTACCAGACTCTGGAACTGGAGAAGGAGTTCCACTTTAACCGCTACCTGACCAGGAGGCGCCGGATAGAGATCTCCCACGCACTGTGTCTGACGGAGAGACAGATCAAAATCTGGTTTCAGAACCGCAGAATGAAATGGAAAAAGGAGAACAAACTCCTCAATCCTTCAAAAACAACCGAAGAGGAAGAACAGACGGAGAAAAAGAGTTAAAAAAAAAAAAAAAGACTGAAAGGCATGTGTGTGTATGCACACTCCAAAATAAAAATATGTATATGTTTTCTTTGTAGATAAAGTGCTGCAAAATCACATGTTAGAGACGTGTAGAGTGATAGACTTTATTTGAGTATCTGCACGGTGATAATGTCTGTATTAGGTTAAAATCAGGTCCTCCTCTCTTTGTCTTTGTGCTCGTGTGTTTATTTAGGGGACTATGCAAATCCACCAAAATGTAAATAATTTTTAGTGTTTAGTTTTTGACAATGTTGTTACCTCATTATGGTAGAGTTTATTTTTGTCCTCATGGCATTAAAGAAGGCTTTTGTCCTACTGTACATCTTGTGGTGTTGTCTAATTGTTCTATAGTCTAGGCTTGTGTGCCATCAACGGTTAAATTTGTACAGATGAGAAATGTTACATGTTATTTATTGTTGTTCACTTGTGTTTAATGCACATCTGAATCTTGTGTGCAATATTTTGTTTAGAAAATTGTAAATAGAAATAAAGGCTTTTTGATGCTTATTGGAAAACCATGTGGCGTCATTCATGTTCACACACAACATGCAATATATTAATAAATCATCATTATTATCATTATTACTCCTAGTAGTAGCGGTGGTATTTTTATCACTGATATTATTATTTAATATTAAGCAGTCTGCCAAAGTCAAAACATGCATTTCAAACGACACAACACCAGCGCAAGGATTTAAATAATTCCCCCTATGATGCACTGCGCGTTAAACTGCCAACAATATAGCTGATAAGTCTCTGTTATGTGTTACCTGAGCCTTTTGTGGCCTATATTATCAGTGTGTTACATAAATGATGGATGACTCTCGGGCCTGACAGCGCATCCTGGTGGAGTAATACCCCCAGTGTCCGGAAGATGGCGCTCTCTGCCTGCATGGCTCCCGGGGCGCAGCGGGGAGGCACCATTGACTGGAGCCTAACGACCATTATTTCGTCATCATTTGTAACCATGGAGCATGAATTACCTCTTGAAGTCATCAGTGAGGATTTACGACTGGTCAACAAAGGCACGTGATTCCCGAACGCTCTCCCATATTTGGCCGCATACCTGGCAAAGTACAGTAGGGCTTCATTGCTTATAATTCATGATTGCATCCATAAATCGTGCAAGCACACAGGATTATAGCGACAAAGATCTACAAATCGAGGCTTTAAAAATCCAAGCAAATGAGCTCTTACTTTGTAAACTCGTTCTCAGGGCGCTATCCAAATGGCTCCGACTATCAGTTACTAAATTATGGGACTAACGGCGCTGTGAGCGGTTCCTTCAGAGACCCTGGCACCATGCACTCCGGGTCTTTCGGCTACAACTACAATGGCATGGACCTAACCGTGAACCGCACCAACACCGGCAGCCACTTCGGGGCGGTGAGAGATGATGCCCGCGGATTCGGGCCGGATGCCCGGTACAGACAGACACCCAACTGCTCGCTCTCATCCCCAGACCCGGTGCCGCCGTCGTGCGCCTCAGCCAACCGAGAGCCGCTGGAACTAAAAAGCGCCTCTCCTCCGTCTGACCGGAGCACGACCTCCACCGGCAACACTCTCAACAAAAACAGCAGCGCTCATTTCACGGAGATAGAGGACACCACCGTCGCATCTGAGACCGAGGAGGGCGCACACAGCAGCGGCGGCTCCGGCGCGGCACCGCGGGCGCAGCAGCAGCAGCAGCAGCAGCACCAGGAACCCAACGCCACCTCCTCAACTCCCACATCAAATGATTGCCAAACGCCACAAATATTCCCCTGGATGCGGAAACTGCACATAAGCCATGGTATATATCTGAATATAATAATATTTTGTTTTGAGGGGAGCCACGCTGATGGGTGAGGTGTCATAAATCTGTCAAGTGCATGAGTGAGTAGGATGGCGCAGGTTAAGGGAAAACGGCAATATTCGTAAAGTCTTGATAGTTTGCCTTAACGGGGGTCCAGAGATGGCTTGTGAACTGTGGATGTGGTTTTTGTAAAATAAGTGAAAATGTGTAGACTTTGCTGTGGACGAGGGTTTGAGATCAGACGTGTGTTGTGTGTGTTGTGTTGGTTTGCATGCTTCCTTACATCAGCTCATTCCATGTTGTGACCCCACTGTCTGTGATAACCCACATCCCCTCTGTGAAGCCCAAAAATGTAGTCCAAAGCAGTCCAATTGTCCCCTTCCTTTGTTGTTGTTGCTGTTGAGTGCAGTTGCTAATTTTGTGGATTCTCTATGAAATTGTAGATATGACTGGACCTGACGGGAAAAGGGCCCGAACTGCGTACACCCGCTACCAGACACTAGAGCTGGAGAAAGAGTTTCACTTCAATAGATACCTAACCAGACGGCGGAGGATAGAGATAGCCCACGCCCTGTGTCTTTCGGAAAGACAGATCAAAATCTGGTTTCAGAACCGCAGGATGAAGTGGAAGAAGGACAATAAACTGAAAAGCATGAGTCTTGTAACAGGAGGGAGCGCCTTCCACAACTGAGTTTTGAATAACTTTGGGAGTAACATAATATTAAAAAAAAAAAGAAAAAAAAAAGAAAAAAAAGAAATAAATCCATGAGTACTGTAAAGCTATTGAAAGCGCAGCACCTTCCAGCATGCTATTGTGATAGAAAAAGAAGTATTCTGTGGTCTTAAAATGCCATTTTTAGTTTACTGTTGTTGTACTATGATAGCTTAGATGTCATATTTGGAAAAGATGATGTAAATATTATTGGGGGTATAAATTGTTGATGCTCTTTGCTCTCTCTTGAAGGTCGCCATGTTTTAACTTGAGCTCTTTATTGTAATTTCTTGACGGTCTAACAGGAGTAAATTCATTGTACAGTTGAAAAAAAAAAAAAAGTTTCCAAACCATATGCTGCTCTTCATTGAATGTAAACCTAATGTATTATGGGGCCATTCAAAGCGCTTTAGTGTAAGTTTTACTGCTATTTTGATGGTTATCTTGTGGCCAGACCATAACTTTCATAAACAAGCCAATGTGTAGCTATAGGATATTTTGTGCATCTATTGTTTAGAACTAATTATGAGCAATGCAAATGTATTCAACCTGTCAATGTGATAAATTTTTAGTGCAAAGGGTTATTCTGTGGATAGGCAGTGATGTAAGCTTTTTTCGCCAATAAGCTTTTTGTATTTGTAAGTGAACTCATAGCGCTTGAAATAAAGTTTCTCTCAATTGCTTTGAACGTGTCTCGACTGTATTATAAATTAAAACAAATAAAAACAGACGTCTTTAAGTCATACAAGTCATATTTACAGCTTTGAGATGAGCTGTTCGTGTCGACTTTAACCCAAACCAGACTCACTAATGATTAACCTGGAAGATGCTAGACACTCCGACAAAACAACAATAATTTAGGCCAACTGTTTTGGTTTGGTCCTGCTCCTGTTTTGCGCAGACAGAGTGAAAGAGAAAGATCTAACTTTTTAACTTACCTCCTCTGACCTCTATGCAGCGAGTTGCGCGTTTTGCCTGTGGGGAAAATATGTAGGAGATAAAAATCCAAGAGTGGCTTTGGCTTACAGGTATAGGCAAGGCTGAAGTTGGTAAAAATCCCCCTTACCAAAGATTGTATAGGCCTATATTACTTACAGACTGTGAAAAGTCACGTGAGGTCCATAAAGTTGGTTTTATGGTTTTGGGGAGTAGACAATGTACTATATAATTCACAACCTTGAATGAAAGTGACGGCTTAACTGCATGGATGGGACTGGAAAGGCTGGACTGGGGAAGTGGTGTCCAGTCATATTTAGTTAGCTGGCTGAAACCTGGAATAATTGTGTCAATAAAATACACCACGAGTGGCTTCTTAAATTTTATTTTACAAATGTTACTTTATTCACTTTATTTTGGCCACTTTTGTAGTTTTCCAAAAAGGCGTTTAACACTCCATCAGTAGGAGAAAAACGTCAGATCTCCCCTTGAGTAAATAGACAAATTATTTTACACTTTTAATATTTTTAAAATAAAAATACAAACATTATAGGATTTTTTGGGGGGAGCTGTCTTTAGGCCTCTCGTGGCGTAAGGTCAGAATAATACCAAAAAAGTAATCTCAAACTAATTTGTTTTTCTTTATTCTTTAAACACAATGTGTTCTTGAGGGGGGAAAAATACATTTTCTCATCATTCGACTTTAAGACTAATACGCGCTTTTATGGAGCTGCCATGAATCGAACTTGAACAGGTCCTGGAGTGATTTATCCCCGTGTGTCAAGTCACTGAGCGGCCAAAGGTGAAGTTGCGGACAACTGTGAGCTGGACACAGGCCTCAGTGATTTTAGAGAAAGACATCTCAGGCTGTTGGCTATGGAGGATTGTCTATCGGCAACTAATAAAAATGTAATTATATTACAGTTCAAAAACGAAAGGCTATGGCTGCCAACCTGCTCAAAGACTATTTTCCAAAGTCTTTCCAAACTCATTTCAGGTAAAAGTAAAATCAGTGGTTGGCTATATGGGTCCCAGACATTTTCCACATATTCATAACTATTAAGTGGCAATTTAACCAGCGTAATGAGTATTGCATATTGATAGGGGTAATCTGTACCCGGATCTCATGCATAATTCATAGCGGCGGGGATCATCGCAGGGTCAGGAGACGATAGACTTGAGCCGCAGATGCGTCAGGAAGCGCAGGCTTGGCTCACATACTGCCAGACTTTGCAGTGTCACCGTGAGCCTGACGATCCCCACAAGAACAAGTCGGGAAAAAAAGTGTGTGTTTTTCAGACTTAAACGCATACAAATCTCACAACAGCAAAAGTACAATTAACTTGACACTTCTATATATTCTGATTTGGTTCCAATAGTTTATTTTTGACAAAGCCCGTTTGGTTTTTAGCGTCTTAAAATGTGACAAATAAAATAAAAATAAAATAAAATAAATTATGGCAACCCACAAAAAAAAGCATCTATATGAATAAAAGATGATCAGATTTTTCTAAATAATATTTCTGTTGCGTTTTCACTCACCGAGGAGGGGGGGTTGTGGTGCACGTATCATAAATTATATGTCGGTGTATGTATTAAATATAAATGAGAAAACTATTATTTTACAATTAAACGGGTGGAATTCGTGGAAGGGGTGAAGCTTTCCACGTCCACACCAGTGCGCAGCTTTAAACCCAGCGCCCCCTTCCTGACATTTAACACAGTAATTAATTTAATTGTGATGATAAAATACACGAAACAAATGTCACCTTGAACGTTTTGTGGGGCCAGTTTATCGTGGTGGATGCTCAACATCTGGCAGGCTGTGGGGTTCACCGCTGCTTGTGCGTGGGTGTAATGCAGCCGCACCGCCAGCAGAGGGCGCCTCAGACCGGCCCCGGTGATGATGGATGGGTTTCTTTTTTTTTTTTTTTTTTTTACCCCCTCCTCCGACTCGGGCTGTTATCATTGGGGGCATGTAGGTTACAGCCGAACATACAAAACTCATGTCACTCCGAGTGTGTGTTTATTAGTTATCTCTTTCTGCTTTTCCCAGGTTGAGTGGTGCGCGTAAACCTTTAATCCCTGATACTTCAACTACCTCAGATTGTCATTTATTACGCACAGATTGCTCCTTTTAAGCGTGAAAATCGCACCTATTATTACGCGGATGCTCAAGACTAAACTGTTAAATAATATTCAGAATAAACAAGAGACAACAGTGTCAGATAAGCTCCAAAATAAGCAACAACTTAGACTCTAAATGCACACATATGTATCACAAACAGTTGTATGGCTCTACTGGGGCTCGTAATGTGCACTAAACACTGTGTTAACTGGTTTTAGTGTTTTGTTGCCTTTTTTTTTTTTTTAACAGAAAGAATCCCACTGGATAGGAGTTAATAACAGCCCCTTGTAAAACCTTTATTTAGAGGACTGCATTTCTGTTTCCCTGTATTCGTATGGTATTGTACATGTAGAAATATTAAATGTCAGGTCAAGAAGGTTAAATCCAGGCGATAAAATATGTTTATCTGTGATATTTTTTAAAAGGAGACTGAAACAGGGTAAGGTCTGCATCAACGAGTTTAGGTTTGGATTTTAAAAGTGTATTTTTAATGTTCTGGGTGTGTTTTAAATATATTGTGAATGATTGTTTTTGACAGAAGCTGCACCTTCTGTCTACACAGAGGCTGTCATCTATATATACCCTGTAGATCCGAATTTGTGTGAATATAACAACAGTCACAAATTCGCATCTTGGGGAATATGTAGGTGATGACACTTCACCTCGGGGACAAACAAGCACAGACGGACAGATGCGGCATTTTAATGGGAAAAAAAAATGTTGTTTTGTATTTTTTGTAAATGTGTTTACTCGTAAGGATCCAGCACTAATTTTGTGTCACTTCCAAAATAAAATTTTCCTATATATTTAACCTCTTTTAACCCGTAAAGACCCAAACATCCACCATCTACCAAAATCATAAACAGTTTAATCCCTGTTGATCCATTAATCCATGTAAATAATTGGTGTTAATTGCAGTTATTCATCTTTTCATGGTCATCAACTATGACCCATTTGGAGGTTCAGAGGCTCCGTAGTTACCGTAGAAACACCGTCATCTTCTACAATATTGATTCACCAGTAAAACCCATGGAGTTGAATCAATGACAGTGGATGGACACACTGGGTTTATATTCAGCTCATGAGAAATTTACTGAAAAAGTCACCTTTTCTTCAGTTTTCTGTGTTTTGATATAATAATCCTCAACTTCACTCTAAACGTGTATGCACATCTACATGAGTAGTAAATTAAATGTTGGAAAATATCCGATTTTCACTGAAAAAACCTCCCCACAAAATACAGATGATAATATTACAAATAAAATATAAAGGAAAAAAAATATTTGGGAAGTGCCATAAATGTCACACTGGGTCCTTACGGGTTAAACAAAGTTTGATATCAGTCATATATACGAGATAATGGCAACTACTGTGACTATGTGATTTAATTCTACTGTTAAAGTCCAGTCACACGCATTTTTACGCACAGAGCTCCAGGCCTTCTTGGTGTAAATATGATGCTTTCAACGTTCTTTTGCTCCACATTCTTTGATTATATGACATCTGCAAAAAGTTTCAAGACAAGCTTTGAATGTGGCCATTGTTCGGGTCATCATTTATCACCTCCTCTTTTCACTGCACATGTCCTGTGGCCGAGGAGGAGTTTAGTTTGCAGGGAAATGTGAGGACTTTTAACAAACAGCGCCTTTACTGCAGACTCGACGCAAGGACGCAGAATCTGTGTTGAGGACATGAAATGGAAGATAAAAATAAAGTAAGTCGGACTAAAGTTGTATTTATTGCTCTTAGCGGTTGAATACGGATGCAAAGTCGGTGTGAGGGGAGTTGGATTTGATTGTATGAAGTTAAAATAAATGTAAAACCTAATCACGGTAATTAAAAGTTGTATTTATGCTTTTTTATAATTTCTAACAGGATTTCCTCATTATGACAGTGGTACTGATCAAGGCCATTTTTGCCCAATTCTCTAATTTACTTATTTTCTTTGCATTAAAAAAAATGCTTATTTTTATTTATTTATATCACTGTTATTCTGAATATTTTATTATTGTTTATTATTGTTATTGTTATTATTGTATTTATTTATTTATACTATATTCTCAATCTACTTTTGAAAATGAAAAGGGACAGTTACGGTTACTGTTGATTCAACTGTCTTTGAATTAATTCAGAGCAATAAATCCCCTCATGTGGACACACGGTTCCTGCAGCTAATTGCAGTGCGCTGCATTTGTCAGCAGGCCCGCAGAATGAGTGGGGGGCGGTGTGCGTGTGTGTGTGTGTGTGTGTGTGTGTGTGTGTGTGTGTGTGTGTGTGTGTGTGTGTGTGTGTGTGCGGTGTTCGTGTGTGGCACTAGGACCAGTTTGACTTTTTCTCCACTGGAATGAGGACCTGTCCTGTAAGTGTGGACATTTTGGCTTGTCCTCACATTCAAATGGACCTTTAAAGGGCTGCTTCAGGGGCCAAAACGGAAGCCGACAGGGGCGGATCTACAAGGGGGGGCAAGAGGGGACAACTGTCCCCCCCCTCCGCCCCCCCAACTTTATGTTCTAAAAACTATATTAAACCAACAAATGAAACAAAACAAATCAGCACTATTCCCAAAAGCTTTGATTTTTCCAAATAGATTCCAGTGCAGTGACAGAACATGTTACTCAATAAGACATGTTTTCACTAAAAGCCTTTGTTAAAAGGTTAGATTTGTAAACCTTTAAATCTATATCATTTTATCCATAATTATAATAAAACTAAAGATGAAGCAAATTTCTACTGCATAAAAAATCCAAAATTAGTTTAAAAGTGTTATTGACTCCATTTACTGTTGCGGAGAAAATTCTTAGACCATCAAAAGTCATCAAAAACAATGGTTATACAATCAAGTACTAACTCCTGCGGGTATCATGTGACTAAAAGAGACAGAAAAGACAACATGGAATGTCTAAAAGCATAGATTTTGTCAGTACCATGTCATAGCTATTGATGTAATAACTTATGTGATTTTGGTTATTATCAAGAAAACCATGGAAAATGAATAGATGTCAGCTCTTAAATTGAACTCTTATGAGATATTTTTGTTATTATTAGATTTATCCAAACAAATGTACCTTTAGTTTTATCAGGCATTAAAATGAACAAGAAATTGAAGAAAACATGGGGTATCATGGGGTATTATCCTTCAACTTTAATCTGGGTTTTTATGAACATTTGCATGATCAGTGAATTAACTATAGGAAAATACCAGATTTACACTGAAAAAAATGCTAAAGTCTGAAGACTATTTTGTATTGATTGGTGATAAATCAGTCAAAACAATTTTAAAAAAAAACCCCACACAGCTTAGTTTTATCCATTTTATTGCATATGTATGTATTTGCTCTTTTATTGTGTTTCCATCACAACGGTCTTTTTCATCTTACTTGGTTTTTACCCTCGGCCGTGCCTAAGCATGCCAGGGTATTGTATTGTTTTATTACAATAATGATTATGTCCATTCTACTTACTCTTTTATTGTGTTTTACCATGACAAGTGCTTATGCTCCATATGTCTCTAAGTTTGTGTATTGTGTGTCAATTTAAACGTTGACTGTACACGAGCTACTGCACTTTTTTCCCCAATGTGGTTTTTATACTGCAAATGGCAATAAACTGAACTGAAAACTGAAGACAGAAAAATTAATTTGGGGAACCTACACAAAAGCAGCATTGGGTCTTTATAGTTGTTATTATTATATTTGTCCAAACAAATGTACCCTTAGTTATACCAGGTATTAAATGAACAAGAAATTGAGAAAAACAAGGGTGGTGTAATCTTTTTTTTTTTTTTCTGTGACTGTATACATAGAGCCACCCCATGCAAAATTTTCTAGATCCGCCACTGGTGCGATTAAAATAATAATAAAAATAAAAATTTACAATTCTATGTTTTGGGGTTTATATAAGCTTGTATAAAAATAAAAAAATATCTATATAGGATGGGGGGAAAAAGGGTTTGGGTAAGTCTCCAGGAAATGAATGGAAATCAATGTAATGTCCCCTAAATACATGGAAACCAATGAGCGTGTGTGTGTGTGTGTGAGTGTGTGTGTGTGTATTGTTGTGTGTGTTGGAAGGGGTGGGGGCTGCATGTCCATCACACATCAGACAGGCAGCCTCAGCTCGCCGTGCAGATGATGATGGGATGTAAGTGAGGCTCAGTGTGGACGCACAGGCATGTTGTCATATCTGAATGACATCTATGTGTCATGTGCGGGCTTACAGTCTCCACTGTACCGCATGTGGCAGCCAATGTCCCCGCCGAGTGAACTTATCACGTCAACCTCCCCCGGTGTAAATCAACAGGACGATCTCGACTTGTTTGACTGCGTATTTTCTTTGTATTCTTATATTGCGCTTTATAGGGCCATAGAGGCGATCATTAAGATTTATGGCGCACGCATTTGAGGTTTCAGGTGCCAACATTTTTGCTTTGGCTTTAAACGAAATGAGGTAGTAAACAGTTTTGCTGCTTCTGTAGTGTGTAATTTCAAATGATCAAGCAGCAGCCTCTAAAAAAAAAAAAAAAAAAAAAACGAGAGGAAGTTGTACTTGTAGGGCCCCCATGATGACGTATTTTGGAGGAGACGCGTGAGAGATCAAACGCATCCATTTGAGTTCATTTGTGCTACTCGGTTAAATATTACCTTCAAGAACCAATCAAACCAATCGAGCAACGTTGAAGATGAGAGATCAAAGCACCAGCAGACTCCGATCGATCCACGGCTGCAGTCTGATCGTCACCATGTAAACCAAACCAAACACTGTCCTGGCCTCATTACGCATCAGCCCTCTGTTTTTAATGGATGCTGCTGACCACTGTCTCCTTTTAAGTTTATAAAGTGCTTTAAAACGAGGCTATCTGATCACTCATTTAAATTACACAATGAAAAAAAAAAAAAAATCTCATTACATAAACTGGATGTAATGCACTTGGTATGTGAATGTGATGGCATGTCTAAATGAAGCCTGGCTCATTCTGTATAGAGCCCAGCCCAAATACTGATAGCTTTCTTAGCCTGAGCAATTTATGGCATCTCTGGCACCGGTCCTAAAGGGGAGTTCAGCCATGTTGGAATTTATTATAATACCGCTGGACAAGTTCCCAGGACTGTTTAAACAAAATAGAGATGTAACTGGGTGTCTTTTTCACAGGCACTGTAATTCCTGAGCAGAAATACTTAACCCTTTAACTACCCCACCAACAAAAACCTGATCAAAACATTTATGTTTGTCTATCTTATTCCTAAGGGTAAGTAATTTCATGAATAATAATAATAATAATTTTAAAAAAGATATTCCTCTATTAGTCCCACAAGGGGAAATTCCTGGTTTACAGC
This sequence comes from Fowleria isostigma, assembly GCA_029814645.1. Classification (NCBI taxonomy): domain Eukaryota; kingdom Metazoa; phylum Chordata; class Actinopteri; order Kurtiformes; family Apogonidae; genus Fowleria; species Fowleria isostigma. The sequence continues at coordinate 17,185,332 of JAPTGZ010000012.1, forward strand.
AGCAAGAGTGGAAAACAAACAGAGCACACAAGAGCAAAATCAATCTATAAATACAAATTAAAAAAAATCTATAAATACTATTGTGCACATGTTGATAGAGGGAAGATACTGATACATACACCTATACACACATATCTACACACATAATTATATCCATATAGACATGCATACACATTAAACACATGAGTACAGTTTATTGCACAGATTATTTGGGTCAGTTTTTGTTGCAGTTTCTGTTGTATTTTTACCATACTTACTAACATCAACTCAGAAAGTGTCAAAACTTACCAAGTTAATATATTCAACATGATGTACTACCACTAAATGTTTAATATTTGCAGCAGTAGATGAACAGAGGTTCTGATCTTATAACAAATAATCCATTATTTAATATTGGCTTCATTTTTCTACTTTTACCATAAAGCCACAAATCAACCAAAAGTATTACATATCTAATTTAAGTGTTTTTGTGGTATCAAATAATATAATTATGTTCCAGAAGGCCTTTTTTTTTTTTTTTTTACTATGATACGCCATAAAAGTAGCCACATCTTTTACATTTTCACCAAAAACAGTCTGAATATCTTTAATGATTTTCATTTTTCTTGGCTCATTTAGGTTTAAGATAAGTTAGGTACTCCACTTATTAAAATATACTCAAAATGTATAAGCAGTTAAAGGGTTAATGGTTTAAAATAAAAGTACATATCCTGTGGTTTATTTTAATTTCAGGCGTATCAAGTGTGGAATGACCAGGAACTTTTATTTTCTTTACCCCTCCTCTCTCCCCTTGGTCTAAAATAGTCATAGTTGTTGAAATATTTCAGATTTGCTGCTCTGTGTTGAGTCACTCCTGTTTGTCTCCATCTGCGTTATTTCATCCAGCTTTAATTGCCATCAATATGCATTTAGAGCAAGTCAGTTTGCCATATAGAAAGGCGTAAAAATCCATCTTATCTTTATCGCTGGACTATTACCATATATGAGGTTGCATGATCAGCAGAAAGGGATTCTTTTTCCACACACACACACACACAGCCACACACACACACACACACACATACACACACACACACTGACATTGTGTGGAGAAATGTTACGCAGCGCGGTCTGAGCTGCAGAAACACTGTCCACTCTGCTTCACCCCACTGGCGTGCAAAGCCACGCCATCACATCACATCAGGGCGAGAACCTCCGCCATAAAACACGGGGATTATTCTAATCTGGGATATTTTCCAAAAAGGTGAGAGGAGATGTTATTTGTTTCCGTGAGGATTGTTTTAGCGCGGGATGAATGTAGGTTGCGGAGGTAAGGGTGTTGTGCGGCGGACTGGGTTATGTGTCTTTATGATTTACGAGCCTGACTCCAGCCACGGTTCAACCAGAGTTCATAAAGCTGCATGCCTCCAGACTTATTCTCTCTCTCTCTCTCTCCCTCTCCCTCTCTTTTCGTTCTCGGTTCTACAAAACTACCGCTTGGTAATTTTATTCTTCCAAAGGATTCACATAATTTGCGGGTTTTTTTTTTTTTTTTTAATCGCGCTTTCCTTATACTTACATGGCACAGAACAGCTGCAGCGTAATGGCACTTTTTTACAGCTTACAAATGTATGGATTTAATAGATGTGTTTAATTGTTGATGCTGACAGGCCTTTAACTTGTGTTGATTTTTATTTTATTTCAGTATGAAGACACGGAAATACCCAATGATGAGGCATGATAGGCTGACACTTTTATATTCGATGTGTTTTGGGTTTTTTTGTGCGTGAAATTTAGAGCTACTATTTGGGACGCACTATTAAAATAATAATCTGCTATAGTATTTATAGAACATATTGGTCCTGACAAATTCTTATTATTTTTAGCCATTTGTTATTGTCATTTTTCCTTAGGTCTACTTTTCGTGGTATCATTTCTAAAATAATAAAAAAAAAGACAAAATCACACGAAATAAACTCGTCTTACATCATAGAAACAATTGCAGGCCTATGTTCATCCTTTGTGTTATTCTGAATACACAATAATTACTACAACCCCCTTTAGACAATACAAGAGTATCGTTTAACAACAAAGGTTAAACAAAGAAACAATTTCACTTTCAGATTATTTATTATCCACCATTTATTGTATTTTGCGAATGGTTTATTTTCACCAAAAAAAACTCGTAATTTTGCCTTGGCTCTTTGGTTTAGGAGAGGATTGCTATTCATGTCAGCATACCATTGAGTTGATAAGATGGATCATTTAGTCTCCTCCCTGATTCTGTCTGTCTTTTTTCCGTATCCTCTCAGGCCAGAAGCCCTGGGCTCTCTGGAAACCTGCCATGTGACATTTGGCTGCCAGCGCTCTGTCACAAGGTCAAAGGGGCCCCGGTCCACATTTAATGGAAATGCAGAGAGCTACACACAATATCCACCAAAACGACTTCTTCAGCAAGTCTTTGGAGGATGGCAGTGGGTTTGCTCATCAAGAACCGACTCACAGGGAGGCGTTTGAGGGCTCTGTGCAGCTTCCCCGGAGGTCAAAACAGCAAAACCCCAAATTTACCATGAGCAAAAAGATTTTCCCGTGGATGAAAGAGTCCAGACACTCGAATGAGAAACACAGGAGCCACACAAGAGTCGCAGGTCTGTATAACATCAAATTAGGGACAGCAAATGTTTTCATCTGAGCCTTTTCAATTTGACGCAATGAAATGTTATACAGTTAATTGAGGGAAAAGGTTATGTGGTCCATTTCCTCTATTTCCTCTTCTTTATTATTAATTAGTCTGCAGTCAAAAGGACAAAATAAAACACCTCAGCTCATTTTACCAGCGTCTGACCTTTAATATTTAGACTATATATCAAACTGAAAATGTATAGGCTACTTCTATTCACCTGACATCAAGAATCTATTGTTTATTTTTCACTAAATAATTAAACCCAGGTTTCCCTTAGGCCTAGATTACCGGAAAACCTAATATAAATACACCTTATCCTTAAAATGCATTTGTAAACGATGGTTGTTTTCACAAAACTATAATTAATTTAAAGAATAACATTTTAGGTTAAAATTACTGTTCTAGATTCATTCATTTATTTATTTATTTCGAGCAGGGAAAAAAATGAACGAGTAATAGAGCAAATACATTAACAAATAAAAGTGATCAAGACAATATAACAATTGCCATGTACACTAGTAATAACAAAATAAATTCAAATAGTACTCAAAGAGGAGAGGGAAGAAGATAACTAATTGAATCCCACCCCCATCTGTCATTTATACAACGTAACACATTACTTTCACTTCCTTAACGATAAGATAACATCTGTTTAGTGCTCTACTCACAAATAACTATTTTAAATTAATTCTTATTTACATATGGCTCAAAAAAGAACAAATTTGAGTATTCAGTGGATTAGTTTAGGTGTTCTTTCAGTGACTGGAGGACACATAAATAAATATAAATAAAACAAAAGGACAAAACAACCCACAGTCAGTCCCTTTTATGTACCTCCTGATTATTACCTGTTCAGTTTTTTTGTGTTTATTTCAACAGACTGCACCGTGACCGATAAGTGCCCAAGCGCGTCCCCGGCCGCCAAACGGACGCGCACTGCCTACACGAGCGCGCAACTGGTGGAGCTGGAGAAGGAGTTCCACTTCAGCCGCTACCTGTGCAGGCCAAGGCGGGTGGAGATGGCCAGCCTGCTCAACCTCGACGAGAGGCAGATCAAGATCTGGTTCCAAAACCGGAGGATGAAGCAGAAAAAGGACGAGAGGGTGCAGGGCCTCAGCGGCGGCACCACCTACTCCCCCTCCTCCCCTCCTTCCTCCCCCTCTGCTCCGGGCAGCCCCACTCTGTCAAGCCTGGGTTACGTCCATCTGGGCGGCGATTACCAGCCGGCCTCTCCTCCACCCAAGTCCCAACAACACCAGTCACAACTAGCGTACCCAGCAGACTACTCCAAATACCCAGCTCCAGGCTGTGAGCCGCTCTTTACGCACGGTCCGCAGTTTAATGTGCAGTACGACACGCACACACCAAACCCACACATGGGAGTCAATGATCCTAACGGGTCATATTTCTCACAGAGCTGCACTTCTCAGGACAGAATCATGCAAGCTCCAAAGCTGACTCATCTGTAGCACACTGTGAATTTACATGCCTTTATATTTGTGTGCGCAGACTCCAGAGTTTTTATTTATTGACAGATCTGTCTTGGATGCATGCTTATTTTCTTTCAACATTGACCTATTTGTCTCGTGTAATTTTTCACCATCTTATTTATTCTTCATATACATTTTTTTAAATTCTCCTATTGAATCCATTAATTTTGTTTCAGAATCATTAGAAATAACAATCCAGCCCGAATAGGCTGATTTCTTTTTGTTGTTAATTCCGGCTGCGTAAATAAATTTAAGTTTTCGACCCAGAGCTCCCACTACACTTGATCTCCACAAATACATATTCCCTGACATGGGGTGCACTGAGCCAATACACAACGTGAAAATTGTAATGCAGCCAAAACGGTGGAAAAAAATAGCAAATCGTCCTTTTTTGTTGCAGTTTAATTAGCACTTAGGTCTATAACACGGCATTAACTCTTACTTAATTACAGAGCCCTTACGGGTGACTGTGGACGTGATAGGTTTTGGAAGATATTACATTATAGTCTCAGTGGCATTAAGAGTCTTCCCACTCAAAAGCACGGGGAAAAAAAGCCAGATAAGCCCATATAGCTCTTAAATGCGTCTTTGTGCTTTTATGGGTGAAGAGGGCCACACAAGCTGCCAATCTTTAAAAAGAGCAAATGATGGATCACTGAATTCACTGCCCTGGTCTGTTCCCCCCCTCACAATACTGACTCAGTGAAGTTTGGCTGCAGTCGAATTAATATTTAGTATTAAGTCACATTCTTCTAACCAAATATAAGTTATTTATATAACCTGATTTGATTAACATCTTAATTTTCTTTTCATCGTGTTTAATTTGTTCGTTAATATTTTACAAAATGGGTAAAATCAGTGCAGGAGAGAAACACAATCATTAACAGACATATTCAGTTCACCTTTGGCAAAATACAAATTGAACTTTACCTAATCAAAATAAAAAAAAAACATTTTACATTATTATTATTATTATTATTATTATTATTATTATTATTACTACTACTACTACTACATCATCATCATCGTCACTTACGCATGGGCCTCCGAGGCTTTTAAAACTGGCTTAACACTAATAATTTATACCAAATTGTAAAAGTTTTCGACACCATGAAAACAGAAATGATGAATTAAGTGAGCATTCTGTCATCCTTGTCAAAGAACATTTGACACAACATTATAAAATGATAATACTAATAATTATAATGATCATAATCGTTATTATTATTATTAGTAGTATTTTGAACAAATATTTATTGCATATACATTGTCATTAATTTTATGTCATTTAAGGCCCTTGCACGCCCAAAATGGTGCTTGATGTTTGTGTTCTTATCAGATGGATGAGTGCGTTTGATTGAAGCATTTGTCATGTAAATGTGAGCCGTTTGATGGACGAGCCTACAGACTTGACAGAGTGCTGCAGGTCCTTCACCATTGGCGTTTAGCAGGTCACATGGTGTGTCAGGAAGGTGATATGAGGGTGGAAGGCAGTTTTACAGCTTTGACATACTACCTAGAAGGTTAGGGCAAAGGGAGCACCGATTAATGACCGCTCAGTTTTGATCGATTCCGGGACAAACAATAGGCCAAGTTCCAGGATGAACTCCTACTTAGACTATCCCGTTTGCAACCGGGGAGCAAATATTTTTAGTGCCAAGGCCGGATACCACAATTTGAACCATGGATACGTGTCGCCTTTATCAGCCAACTCCTGCGCAACAAGTGATAGTTACGCACCGGACGGGCGCTTAGTGGCTGCGACTTCTTCTGCGCCACACCAGAGCCCGGGTTTGCCTGTGCACCACCACCAGACACACGTCAACCTGGATGTGCAGTTTGCATCATCGGGGAACTCCGTGTATGGGTCCCCGCTGGACTACGGGCATCACCAGTACGGCCTGGCCCCGGAGCAGGACCGGGGCTTCATGCATGCACAAGTGTCGCCCATTGGGACCAACATGGCTCCGTACACCGGGGAGAACTGTGGGCCTGGAGGGGCCCCAGGAGGCCAGTACCTCCACTTTAACAACGGAGAGCAAAGGCAGCAAGAGTATTCAGAAGGTGTTTACGCAAGGTTACCGCTCCAGAGCAAAGAGAAGGATCTGGAACATGTGGAGGAGACCAAAACTTTCGACTGGATGAGAGTTAAGAGGAATCCTCCTAAAACAGGTTTGTACTTGGGCTTATTTTAGAATTAAAGTTAAACACCAAGAGTGATTTAAGGAACTATTTCCAGCTCTAACAGACTATTTATATTGAAACTGTAAATTCCAAATATGTAAGTTTTTCTGCTGTTTAAATGAAACACAAGTATTTGAACACTTGTGTGGAACTAAACCAACTTTTCTTCCACTTGTACGTGTTCATTCATATTCTTCTATCCCACTCTCCAGACCCATGTGTTTCATCCTTTTTTTCCCCCCATCGTCCATTTCATTCGTTTCTCCTCAGCTCTTCTGTCGGAGTTTGGGGTTCCGAGTCAACACAACGTGATCCGCACCAACTTCACCACTAAGCAGCTGACGGAGCTGGAGAAGGAGTTCCACTTCAACAAGTACCTGACCCGGGCGAGGAGGGTGGAGGTGGCGGCCAGTCTGGAGCTCAACGAAACGCAGGTGAAGATCTGGTTTCAGAACCGTAGGATGAAGCAGAAAAAACGCGAGAAACTAGGCTGCGTTTTGGTGAACACTCCAGGACGGGTGGACAAACTGTCCAGCCCTGACACCTCCCCAAAGGTAAAAGGGAAAGACTGTGAACACTGATGGGACTTTTTTATGTGGCACTGGAGAGGGGGGGGCTGAGAAATTTTCCACGACTGTCCTCCCTGGTCACACCATTCCAGATAAAACTGTGAAAAGAAATGCTTGTGGAATTGGAATATACAGGGTATTTCTGTGTCTGATCATGTGGTTTATGCATAGATTTTTTTTTTAAACTGGATTCAGAGAAACTTTAAAATATCTATCTCGGGTTGTATTTTTTATCCTTCCTTCATAGGCCCATGTTGTGTTTTCTTGTGTTTTGTGTTGGAGCACTGAAGTAGTCAGTGTCATTGTTTGCACTATTTATTTACAGGGTATTGTTTCCAGCAATTGTTTAAATGATTTCGCTAAATAAAGGGTATAAAATGATGATTTGAAAACGTATTGTGCTGTTTCTTTTTGCTGTGCAAAGAAAATAGAAAATAAATAATCATCATCCCTATTAAAATTTTTTCTTAATTTTTGGAATATATTATTTGCTTTTCTCAGTATGCTGCATTGTGCTATAGTGTGAAATGTGTTAAAATGCATTACACTCACACTTCTTTTTAATATTTACCTCTAATAATGGTCTCACTAAAGTCTTCTTGCATAATGTGACAAGAGGAATCTTTCACAACACATGGGGTGGTTCCCAGTGACCTTTTCACCTCAAAATACCTCCAGGGGCTCTAAACATGACAACAAACTCCAGGGAGCCAGGTCTCACACTTAATTTGTTACCCAAATTCTACTTGGATGGAACTGACATAGGTTGTACTGAAATCTGAGTGGCCTATTGCATTACTTCACATTGGATCTTTTTAACGAAACACCTAAAAATAGAGGATGTTGATCATTTGACACCACAGTGCTTCTTTGACTTCACCTTTAGCCAAACATTTGCCAGAACCTGACCACCTAGTTTCATGTGATGGTACTGGGGCAGGAGTTTCAATATTTGCACTGGGTGTTAGGTTTGCACAAACAGTTTCTGCCCCAGCAGCACTGGCCTGTCGGTGCCCTTCTCCTAAAGCTGAGGTTCACTCAGAGTTCAGGCTCAAATGAATGCAGAGCCAATCTGTCAAGACAGCAGAATGACTTGGAGAAATCAACTATAGGCCTCTTGTTCTTTGGATTTTTGCAGGTGCTGTGTTTATTATTTAGACGTATAAAGTTATCAGCCATTTAGTTAGTGTTCCTGTTTGAAAAACTAAAACCCTGTTAAGTTTCGGGCCTCTGAAAAACATGTTTCTGGGAAATGGAAATCGGCGACCATTTGTTACATATCTGCATGAGTATGCAGTTCTCTCACAACTATATTAAAAATTAATACAGTTCCATGAATAGAAGTTACAGTTGAAATACCATACGGCCCATTACTGTAAATTAGAAAAGGTCTGAGAGGTTTGTTGTCATGCATTTCTTTAGCCAAACGCTTCCTCCTCAGATGAGTCACAAGGCCAAGGACTGGGGAGGCGACAATCGATATAGCAAATAGTGACAGATTCAACAACAAAAGAAGGGATGGTGCAGAAAACAAGTGTGGGACTTCATTCTAGAGGTGTGATCCCTGCCATCTCTGGAGGTAATACCTCAGCGCTCCCAGCGGGCTCTCCATCTGGAGGTGTCAGAGTCGGTGCTGCAGCCAACACCACAGAGACAGATGTTCATTTGGGGAAGAGGAGGAGGATGTTTTTCACCTTCGGATCAGCGAATGTAGGGCAAGGAGGGGAGGGGAGCACAGAATGTTTAATCCAACAATGACTACAAAAATAACCAACTATCCATAGCACCAACACCTGGCTGTCCAAACACCAGGCCTATTAATAGTTTCAGCTTGGACAACCTCTTTCTCCTCATTTCTTACACATCCTTAGCCTTCCTGGCCCCTTCTGCACTTTGTTTGAGGTCAACTCGGTTCTGTTTGTACCCCATGCTGCTTGCAGTTGTTGCAGGCTCTTTTACAAGTCTATTGCCAGGCTCACTTCCTTGGTTTTTTACCAGTTCCTCTGTCGCATGTCACTCTGCAGGGTCCCTGGGCTTCAAAGGAGAACTAGATACAGTATTCATGGGATAAGGGGGGGGTTGGTCATCTGAGAGATACTACAGAGGAGGTCAAACATATACAGATATGAAACAGATATTTAAGATCAATAATATATTCAACATCTGACTAAATAAGATGAGCGGAGTGTTGAAGTCATATGTACAAAAATATACAAATATTCAAAAGTCTTAGGCCAACGCTAGGTTTGTTGGTTTAGTGAAGTTATAATAACCACATACAGTCACAAAAAAAAAATATTAGGGCCCCCTTGTTTTCTTCAATTTTTTGTTGATTTTAATGCCTGGTACAATTAAAGGTACATTTGTTTGGACAAATATAATAACAAGAACAAAAATAGCTCTTACGAGTTAATTTAAGAGCTGATCTCTAGTCAATTTCCATGGTTTTTCCCATATTAACCAAAATCACATAAGTTCTTATATTAATATTTATGGCATTGTATTGCCAAAAACAGTGCTTTTAGGCATTCTGTGTTTTCTTTTTTGTCTGTTTTAGTCACATGATACACACAGGGGTTAGTACTTGATTGCATATCTATTGTTTCTGATGACTTTTGATGGTCTAATTATTTTTTTCGAGACTGTATATGTATCCAGTGTAATGTATTAAGATCCAGTCTGGAAATATGGTACAGCAGTGAACACATACATTTCAGGGAAAAAACAGCTTCTATAAACTAAAGTGGAAGAAGTTAGTGTAATCTCCCTCTGCACTTAACATATCTTTAACTCTTTTGTTCAGATAATATGAAATTTATTGCATTAATTTTCTGATGTTTTATACCAGGTTTCATTCAACACATGTCAGATGTTTGTGACTGTTTTTGCTGCTTCTTGCCATAGGGTCAGAGGTCACATTTAATAATGACTTTAACTATTATCAGCCATTTAGTTCAGGTTTTTTGTGAATCTTTTAATGCTGTGCACACCTTTCCTGTATTTTCTTGTTGCATCTGAAGAAAAAAGAACAAGAAATAAATATATGTGCTATTTTCAGTGGTAGAAAAACAACAAACCTATAGATCACCAAAGATTTTTGCATGGTATTGTATAGGCTAATTGAAATGTTTGGAAATATTATATCATATTCAATTTTTATTATTGTGTCAATGTTTTTAATCCATTGAAATAAATACATTCAAAATCCAAGAGGCCTCTGTCTGCAGTCACTACTCTGGTCTTTCTAAATATCCCATGAACAGCACTGAAAAGAATATGTTTATGCCCCAGATTTTATTATTGATAATCCTTCCAGTTTTATGTGAAAATAAATATATTAAAGTATTATTTCAACTTTATTTGATTTGACGGTCAATTTAAAGTCGCATCTAGATTTTTCAATTTTATTGCAGATGTATATTATTTCCGAATAGTCAAAATGATTAGACCATCATAGGACATCAAAAATAATGGTCATGCAATTAAGTACTAACTCCTGTGTGTATCATGTGACTAAAACAGACAGAAAAGAAAACATGGAATGTCTAAAAGCACTGTTTTTGTCAGTACAGTGCCATAGCTATTTATGTAATAACATGTGATTTTGGTTATTATCAAGAAAAACATCGAAAATGGATAGATATGAGCTCAGAAATTAAATTCCTATAAGCTATTTATGTTGTTATTATATTTCTTAAAACAAATTAACCTTTAGTTGTACCAGGCATTAAAATGAAAAAGAAATTGCAGAAAACATAGGATGGTCTAATAATATTTTCCACAACTGTTTTTTCGATCCCCTTGATTATTAATAATGTGTTTTGTAGTTATATTGGTATCAAGCCCTTGTACACTTGTCTAGCCTTCCAGAATAAAAATAATGGAGAGTATGGATTTTATTCAAAAGGAATGTTTCTGAGCTACCAGTTCATCTTCACAACACTGTCAACACAATAGAACATAGTCATTATAGTCAGATTCCTTCAAATGTAACATTTATAGATTTATATTATCTATATGATAAATATTCATAAATCAATTTGCATATTTAATGACACTTATTATCAATTATCTTGAAACATAAGCCAATGAGCATTTTTACTGCCATTTTTTTTTCCAATTTATCTTATCAAAACATGTAAGATTTAGCATATTTTATCTATGAAAATGGCAATTTAAATAACAAAATATAGACCAGTGTTATTAATAAAATGTCTAATAAAATGTCAAATTTTTGGCACTTCCTCAGAAAGTGTTGGACATAAAAAGAAACAAAAGAAATTATAGAAACCACAGCTTTTTACTTGTGTCATTTAATCCATCTTAAATTCGATCCTTGTCCACAGAGGATGTTTCAGTGAAGCGTGGATAAGAAAAGCTGCCTAGTTATGAATGTGTTCTTCCCTGTTCTTCCTTTGTTGTGGCTATGAGGCTCTTTTTAGCCAGAGCTGGGAAATTCTTGACAACCATCCCCCATCCGAGTCAGGCTCTATTGGGTCTGGAAGCGCCAGCCAACCTGAAGCCCCAGCCTCTTGGGTCCCCCTGCGACTGCATCCTTTCCCCACTCCATCAGCATAGTAACTGAGAGAGACAAGTGACTTGGCCAGGGTTAACGTCTTAATACTCCCTGGGATTGCCTCCAGGATCCAAATGGCTACCCCTAATAGTTTTCCTCTTCCGTGTGCCTGTCAGACCGCCATGACTATATGCCGTAAGAAAAACAAGACCAGCTGAGAGGCAGAGTAACGAAGCAGCACAATGAAATAATGAGGGGTGGTGAGGAAGAATAGAGCATGGTGCCCATGAAAGGTCTGGTGTGTGGACGAGAGCTGAACGCACAGTCTGAAGTGATGCCACCCGCTTAGACACTGATACTTGTGCCTCTACACTTTGCATGGAGAGCCTGTACACTTGAAATTAAAGCGGCTCCTTCCTTAGAACCCAGGAGGGGAAAACCAGAACTCAATCAGTGTCACGTCACATGGTTCAAAGCGGCCAATTCGATGCTGCCAGGGGGTTGAGAAATGCAAGGTGACAGTTCATTTTACCAGTGACAGTGTGTCGGTCTCGGTTGCTGGTTCCCCAGTCAATTCCCAGCGAGCAGTGAAGGTTGAGTGTTGCAGGAGACAGACAGCGGCTCCCCCTCCTCGCCACCCCTCCCCTACTCACCACCACCGCTCTCTCATCGACCCCGCTCTGCTTTGTATTCCAATTAACTGGACAGAGGGAGAGGCGCAATGTGCAGGATCACAAACGCAGGCAGACACATACTTCTGGCGTCCTTCCAGTCTCTCAATCCCTCTGCCATCAATAGTGCAACACTGCTGTGCTTCCCTTTCCCTCGTCTTTTTCCTCTCCTCTACTCATGACAAGGGCCAGTTGTTTCAGGGAGGATAATTCATAGATTCTTCTTTAACAACTGCCTCTAGGGACAATGTCTTGGTAATGAAAAATAGGTCCCTCTCATACATTCATATATCACATGTAATAGAAGTATGTAATCATTCAGTCACGTCAACGCACTGCTAGCTGTAACTGCTATCCTTAACAGACACCTTAAATAATGCTGAATTAATATTTTGAAATGGCTCATATATCCTAACATAATATAATTTGAATGATTTTCTATTCAGTGCTCTCAGGGCTAACATTGATTTGACTACAAGGCCTAGGTATTCCCCCCCCGAAGTCAATGTGTGGCTTTGTGTAGGTTGTACATTTAGTGCAACACATTTGCTTTTCTCCCTTTTGTGTCCTCAATCCATCATCACTTTTCACCTTGCTGAGACCAAAGGCCCTAACACCGACACGTTTGAGCAATGGGAGGGTTCGGAATACAATGATTCTGAGGAAATCCCAAAAGTAAACTACCTCTTTTTATCTCCTTGGGCAACACAAACATTTACAATAAACCCTCATGCATCAGGGCAACACCTTTTGTAGGGTTTAAATTAAAGGGTGATGCAAAAAGGGGATGCTATAATGGCAGATGCAGTCACAATAGCTGCGTAATTGGCTGATATCACCATCCCTTTAGACTCAGAAATAAACCATCCACAATTTTATTAGATACCAAAATTGAAATTGTCGAAAGTTACATTTACAAAATAGAGAAAATAACTGCATTAGTTCATCACGGACTACAACTTTTTGCTTCAGTTTGGGGAAAATATGTTCAATTTATAATAATCCAGGGGCCTGATTTTATTTTATGTAAATGAACATTCATCGCTACATGGTCACTCCCAAATGTTTATTGTTCCAGATGTGGTGGTGTTTTTGTTCTGTTTTTTTAAATGTTCTTTTTATTACATTATTTTGACCTTTCCGCCCACTGATGATTGAGACAAGGACATTTTACAGATACAGGTTTGAGGAAAAAGAGCCTGCAGTACACATGTAAATACAAATGTTCAATGTGTATATACATAACTGTAAGTGCCTAAGAAATGCATGTCAATGAAAATTTATAAAAAGCAATAAATAAGTAATTATATAAAAAAGAAATTGTTGAAAGTTAAATGAGCAAATACCTAAATAAATAATTCTGTATGAATCTATAAGTGAAGGTCAAACTGATTTTTAGATTTTGAGCTATAATTTCCCCTCAAAGCCATCAATCAATATATAGAGTCAAATTCTGCAGATGCCAATATTTTGTAAAACATCCTGTGGGTGCAGATAAACTGGAAAATCAGTTTCATGGTTTGAATATGCTGAGATTTATATAAATTGGGGGCCGTATTTTAACGCTTTCACTCCCATGTGAGATATCTTTTATGGAAGCATTGAAAAATTATTCATAATCATGGATCACTTGCCTGGTTTTGATTAGGGAATTGGGTTAATCCACTCCAATCAGTCAGGGCTGATATTTCAAGATTTACATGGAAATACCTCATGGTGAGTAAAAACATGACTAAATCACTGCATTTCTTGAATTTTTTCTGAAATAAAGATAAACATACGGGCAGATTCACAGTCTAAATGTCAGGCATGGGTGCTTCAGCATTTGTCTCTCTGGACAGTCGAGTCTTTGCCTATCTTGAGAATGCAATATTGCGTGTGTGTCTGTAGGACTCATACACACACACACCCTTCATGCCCTCAGGATCCTCCTGACTCTCTCCTGGCTCTATCAGATCAGAGACCTGCTGTCCCTCCCCACACCGCAATGCAAATGAAAAGGAATGCGCTGATAAAAGGCCAGATCCCAGAGATGAGAGGAGAGAAGGGCGAGAGAGGGTGGAGGGAGCTATGGTAATGATGTTCTTGAACATGATTTTCCGG
>JAPTGZ010000012.1:17203373-17213382 GCA_029814645.1 Fowleria isostigma
ACCCCGACATGTACGTCAGGTGGAACAATAATTAAAAGAACCCCCGACATGTACGACAGGTATATTTTTTTTTTTTTTTACACAAATTGCAGCCATACATCCACACTATAACTATACATTAAAAATACTCAAACACATTGAATGTCAATACTAAAGCTAAACACAAAACACTAGATAAGAACATGCATATAATACACCATTGTTTTAGAAGGCACCAAAAATACAACAACAATGTACGACAAACAAGTACAAAAGCATCTCAAAGTTGAACCCAAGTCGACGTAGGTGGTTCATGTTTCCTGCAGAACATGAAGGCAGCAGCTGCGCAGCATGAATAGCAAGCATTAGCAGTACTGCACTATGGTCGTTGTTCAAAGCTAATTTACATAATTTTGCGTTATTCATGCGGTAAGTAAATGTGTGAACTTACTCAGAAATTATGCCATAAAATTTAAGACCACACGGACATCCCTAGCAGCCAAAATCAGTCAATTGAGTTGACGGCCTCCAGGGTCAATGGGAAACTTAGCTTTGGTAGTTAGCATAAAAACGGATGCTAGGTAAAGGGAACAAAGATAACCACAATTTAATGTTAAGTTGCAACAAAAATTCACATTTTACACTTTCCCGATGTAGGAACAATAGAAAACATAAGCCACAACTTGACTAGTTGTTGCCGACTACCTATCCGTGGAACTTATTAAAATGGTTAAATTAGCTTGTTAGCTTGACAATGCACAGTCACACTACTTCCTGAACATCAGGCACCTGCTTTATTTCCTGTCTTTTATGATTGGACACACCGATTTCTCCAGGTGTGCAACAAAGACAGGAAATAAGTGAGCTGCCTGTAGTTCAGGAAGTGGTGTGGCTGTGCATAAAACCTATTGTGAAAAACTAATGAAAAAAATAAAGAGGTTAAAATACAGGAATGGGTGAGCAAAAATCAGTCTGCATTACCTGATAAAATGAAAGCATTAACAGCTAATATAAATATGTTTTCCTTGAGAAACGATTTTTTTTTCTAAGCATTATGTAATTTTAGGACATTTAATCTTACTAGTATTTTAACAATAATGGCCATTGCCCAAATAAATATGGTGAGCAATGTATGAGACTGCATGAAACAAAAATAAGTGTGTTAGACCCAAATATTTGAGTATTTTTTTATTGCATTTCTGTCCAATTCTGGAAGATAAGTTTTCCTGAACAATACCAGCCCCTAGTTGTATTATAAGTACCTACCCAAGCAATGGCAAACGCTTCATTCATTAATCTGTTAGGGGAGTGTGTGTTTGCTGTTTGTATTTTGCAGTAAAGCCAAAAAATAAATTCAGTAAGAGCTGGAGTTGGTTGCCTCACCAGATCAGTTTACTGGAGTTTGAAGGTAATAAAGATTATTTTAGTTTATCAACAGTACGTGGAAAAGTTACTGGTCATAGAAAACGTTGTTGTCATTGTGATTTTCTTCCTTGCAGAAAATTTTTTAAAGTACACCTTGGACTTATGTCATTATGTCACACCTTGTCATTATGTCATTCACCACAAACAATCATGTGTCTATGTTGATTTGTTTTGTCAGCTGTTTTACATGTTTATCATAAGAATTTTTGGTACCACAGGCCCTGACTCAAGTGTATTCTGTGACACTGTTACTCTAGGTCATGCTGAGATGTTTTTCCCCGTCAGATCTTGTCATCAGCCTTGACTGAGAAGCCAAAGTGTGAGGAAGTTGTCATCCGTGCACCTGCTCCACCCCATTTTGTGCAAATCTAGATGCATGCACGGAAGTTAGGTTTCAGAACAAAAGGGCACAGGTGGTTTGATGCTTTATCAGTAAGCGTGTGTGTTACTTTCTGTAACTCAGCAATGAAACTATGACAGAGGTTGGCTGTGCATAGACTGTGCATCTTGTGGATTATACCATCCTCATTAAAGAGTCTGAAAATTCAACTGACCAGGATCTGGATTTGGATCGGTGAAAATCAAGAATGGGGACAATCCCTCATGACATCAGAAGACTTTTGGACGGTAATATCTTTATTTTTTCTACTGTTCATGTCAGTACATTTTGAGCACATGGTAGAACTTAAATTTAACATTTAAAGTGCCACTCTTGTTTTGTTGTTGAATTTAACTTTTACCCTCTGTTACCCTCTGTTAGTTGTACAACAATAAGTAAATGCAGCTAAATGACAAACATCATATTTTATTTTCCAAAGCCTCATTATATACAGTGAACTGTTCCCTGAGTATTTCCCTGCCATTTACAATATTTGCATCTACTGCTAGACTATCACACAGGGCCTTGGAAAGAATATTTGCATATTTTAGGCATTTGTGTTATATGGGAGTCAGGAACTAAAGAAATTGAATCAGATAAGTAATGTGGGCCAACTTGTTTTTGTCAGTTGCATTATAAAGTTGAGTAACTTATATTTAACTTTTTGACCAAATTCTCAGTGATAGCAGGAGTTCATTTAATCAAGGTATGTGCAGAAAAGTTTTATGTGAGGTTATTTCTTTCTGCAGACAGTTGATGATGCAGTGTCATTGGATTAAATTATGTCTTTCCATTAATGGGTCAAACCATGAAAAGGCCTCCTTGACTCTGATGAGTAGCTTGGAGTTTTCAGTATGGTTGCCCTGGGAAAGCAGTGTAAATAGTCATCGTGTTCAAATTACAGAAGGGATAACTGAAAGACTATTTTCTATGCATCAGTGAGACTCTAATTTACATTTTAGCCATTACAGCATGGCTGTAGGGATTGCAGTGCTGGTCTGTGCCAGTCGTCGGTCTATTGTTTCAGCAGTTTGGTTCGCACCATAACATTGTAAGAAGTATATGATGGATTTCTATGAAATTTTTTACAGACATGCGTGTCCCCCTCAGGATGAATTATAATGTAATGGCCAAGCTTTCATGTAAAAATTCAATTAGTTAAACACTTTAAATTAATAAAACAAATATAACCAGTGACATTACTATCTTTATTTCTTTTCTAGCGGTAATTCAAATGTCAGCATACTGACACGCTAACTAGAAGGGTGAATATGTAAAAAAAAATTATAGCTTACATTCTTACTATTTTTATTTATTTATTTGACAGGGACAATGAAGTCAAACATAGTTGCAAGCTTGAAGCTGATGTGATGCATATAGAGTTATACCTAGTGCTAATTTTGAATTCCTGTCTCTGGTTGGGCTTTTCTACAGCACTGCAGTACGTTACAGTAAAAACACGAAAAAAAAGACAGAAAACAAAAACACTGTTCTATATAAAACACAATTAAATAGTCCATAATGTTCAGTTTTTCAGTTTATTTTGAGCTTATGCACTCCATGTATAGTGATAATTATATATACATATTCAATGTTCAATACTGTTAATATACATTTCATACCTGTGTACACAGACCTACATGGAAGGATTGGCACTAAAAAAGAAAAGAAAAAAAAGATGAGAATGCCATCTGCACAAAATATGCACAACAAGAACCATACATGAAGAGTCTACATATAGAAGTACACGTCCAGAACTATACATGAAGAATGTACACATGAAAACATATGTACAAAAAACCAAGGAGACTTGTAGCTCGTGCATATAAAACTATACATTGTGAATTTTACAAATGCACATAAATGTAGCAATTATATTGCAGAACATTGTGTGTACACAGTATGTATAACACATCATTCTACCACAAGTGTCCCCACTAGTATACCACCCCTGAAGAACAAAAGCCCGAAAGGGAGTGAGAAGAAGCAGAGCTTATTTACCCCCAGTTTCACCACTTAACAAGCGTGGTTGATAACGCTGTTAAAAACTTTTTGTGACAATACATTACTACACCTAGTTACCAACATATGTTTAGTTTTTTCTCTCTTTTTTTGTTTTTGTTTGTTTATTTTATTTTACTTTACCCTATTGTTGTTATTGCTGTCCTCCACAACATGATAGCACTGCAGTGACTACAATGTTTTCTGATCTCCACAGACTGTGAGATGTTCGTGTCAGAAATCCTTCAGAATGAAAATCTCAGTGACTTTGCTGAAGAAACTCGAAACGTTCTACTGAATAATTTCCGTGTAGTCCATGTCAGGTAGGTTTTAGCTCTAGATTTATCATTAAGTTACTGCTCAGCATAAGGCACAGAAAGCCTTTTTTGTACTAAAAATTTAATTTTACCCTTTATTTATCCAGCCTTTCTACTTAGGAACCTTAATTGTTCTGTTAATTGTGTTCAGCACAGTTTCTTAAATTACACTGAATAAATTGGAATCACCTTTTGAGATCTAAACGTTTAGAAATTGTAATTATTATCATAGTTTTTGTCAAAATAAATACAACAATATTTTGGGCTAGGATTATTTTATCTTTATGAAATTTAATATCTAAGCAGTTCATGTGACCTAAAGCAGTGAAACTATCAAGTGCTATTTCATACCGGAAACAAAGTTTTCAACTGCTGTTGTCTGTGTTGCATGATAAGTGAGGCATGCTCTGGTTCAGAAAACTGTGGTTTTGTGGTGGTTCAATGCAGGAAACAATTTCTGTATTTCAGAGGCAATACTGGAGGCGAGCTCTGCTGAGTCTGAAAATCAAAAACAATGTAGCTTAGTAAAGATGATTTTGAAATGTCCTCATTTTGATGTTCCAGAAACCCTCAGGATTTTCCCTTCAAATGTAAGTAAAAACTTACTGCATATTATTTGTACTTCTGCTGTATATATGTATATGTGTGTATATAGTTGTCTGCATGTATTAATGTACTTTGATACAGTGAAGTGCACAGGTAAACAAAGGGTTGTCTTGCACTTCAAAATGTTTTTATCTGTCCTAACTTGATTAACCCAGTCCTTTTCTTCCTTCGATCTTCTTTTTTTATTTTTTTATTTTACACTCTCACTCAGCGGTTTCCGGGCAAGAGGATGGTTCTGATGACAACCGCAGCTCCAGTCTGGGTCGCTCAGCTCAATCAGATGATGCCTCAGTTGCCTCTGATTACCAGGATGATGGAGCCCCAGAGTGTAAGTTAACAATAGGCCTGACTGTGTGTGTACGTGTGTGTGTGTGTGTGTCTAAGTATTTCTTTTGCACTTGCGCACTGTGGACATCTTAGCTCAAAAAGCCTAATTCTGTGTGGGTGTGCAAGTGTGGCAAAGCAGCACTGATGGCTTTTTCTACACAGCATCATTTTGAAAAATTAAAAGAATCTTGAACTGAAGCAACGGATGTGAAGCTCAGTGTGTATCATACTTATCTCTTGCCATTCAGTTTAGCCCCAATAATTAAACATTTTTGTTTTGTTGGCATGTCTTTTTGCAACAGTGTTAAAATATAGATGAGGAATATTGGTGAATTCTGCATTTACAAAAGAAAAGGTAAAAGAAAGAGTCAAAGGAGGGATTTTTCCATGATAAGCTTTTTCATTTTTTTTTATTTTTATTGTTTATTTTGAGCATGTACACTCCATGTACAACACACACAGTACACAGATATACACAAAGAACCTGCTGTAAACACTATATATGTAGAGACCTTTTTAGTTAGTTTATTTCAAGCTCATGCACTTCATGTACAGTGGTAATTACATATACTACATATACAATATTCAATACTGTTCATATACATTTCACACATGTGTACACAGACATACATGGAAGGATTGCTAAAAAAATAAAAAATAAAAATACCATATGCACAAAGTATGCACAACAAGAATTATACATGAAGAATCTACATATAGACTTATACATCCAGAACTATACATGAAGCATGTGCATATGAAAGTGTATGTATAAAAAATAAATAAAAAAAAAAAAATCTGTTCATGGAGTAATATACATCAAGACATTGGCTGCAGAACATTGTGTGTACCCAGTATGCATAACACATTATTCTACAACACAAGTCCCCACTAGTATACAACCCGTTGAGGCCCAAAAGCCCAAAAGGGACGGAGAAGAAGCAAAGCTTTTACATAAATATGCATAGAAAAATACACATTGAGAATAGAGAACTATTACGTCCTCATTAAAATATCTGCAACTTGCCACAGAAAACACAGGCTGTGTTTTTATGTGACATTGTTCAGATGTGGACTGTTGTGATTTGAGAAACCAGTGGACATCTATAAGTTTTGTCCCCTTTCTGGCCTCCTACCTTTCTCTGACTCCAGTGACATCAGTGACTCCTCCTCCCGCCCTGTTTCCTCCTGGCTAGTGTGCAGGTAGGCTGTTCTGATGAAGGGGGGGGGTGCTGTTGGTTCACAAAAGCCTGATTGGTGAGCTAGAGCTCCCTCCAGTGGCAGGTTTACAGTTCTGGTCCTGATTCATCCCCCTTGAGCTGTGTGTGCCTGTGTATGTGTGTGTGGACTGTGGGAGGCATGGAGGCAGCCCACACAGTAAGGAGGCTTTGTAGCTGCAGGCTAATGCAGTGATTGATTGACCCTGAGCCCCTCTATTCTTTCACAACCGGGTTTGAAATACAACACTGTACCTGAGGGGCCATGTGTGTTCCATCCCTCTCTCCCTTTATCAATCTTTATCTCTATCTTCCTTTTGCCGACTTGCCCTCCCTCCCGTTCAGACTTTTTGTATTTCTGACTCTATGCGCCAGTTAATAGCCCTTGACGTGACATGCCGCAGGTGGGTATTATTGACTTGGTGCCTCAGGTGCCCATTTCTACCCCGCACTTTTTTTTTTAAACTCATTTTCCCGTAGTATGGCAGAAATCTTGGAATTTTCTTGTCAGAACTGAATATTTTGTTTCATGTGGCAGTCATTATGTTATACCAGTAGTTAATGCCAGCTGGATGTTGTCAGAAATTATCCCCTTATTTGGGAAGGGCTTAATGAACTCTTCGGTCCTTTGCCCACTGAAGACTAACTGCAGCCTTTCTCTGCAACTTTGGATAAAGCGAGTAAACAAATCACAGCAGATGGTGGGAAGATAGACCACAAGACAATGGTAATTTATTTTTTGAAATAGTTCATTTTACAATAAACAAGGCAAGATTTCCATGGGGAAACAAACAAAATCAAACCATAAAATGCTTACAAATTTCCCTTAAGGCTATAATGGTAAAATGCCCAACCACCGTCTGTTGCTGTGGAATAGTTGTTAGCGCTTGAGCATAGTGTCATGCCATCGTTGGTGTTAAATGTGAGAAATAGCCAATTATGCACCAACACCAGAATCATCTTTTTCTTTCATTTGCATTTTCCTTTGAATATCAACAACGGACTGCTTTTGTGCTAAATGACAGTATTTTGTCGCTGGATCAATGATCATAAAATTTGATTCTGTGAGAAAAATGTACACCTTACAGCGCAGCGTCTTTTTATTAACAGGGAATGTGCTCGTGTTAACGTAGTGAATGGCCTGTGTCCTCACTAAAGGGCATGTGGAGTTCAGAGTTCATTCTCTGTTCACTGCCAGATGAAAGAAATGGTTCACACTTTTCTGCTGGGCGGTCTGTTTCAAGGAAGGAGTGTTTGTGCAGAATAATGGCCGCACCACTTAATGAAATCAGTGACATTTTCCAATAAACAGTTATCAATGGCGCTTTGGATTTATTCAGATTGTCTTATTCCTTATTGCAGAAATCAGCAGAATACCTTTGTTGAGAAAATTAATAGCTGTTTCGTGATTTAAAGAAAAGCAGTTGGCTGTACGGAAAGGTAGAAAATGTTTTTTTTTTCCTTTTCCGTCTAATTGTATCATTTTATTTGAGCCTACTGTACACAATAGAGACTTTGTGACTCCGAGAATGTATTATGCGTGGTAATCGACTGCCTGCCTCCGCTGCTCTCTGTTCCCTAACCAGAGAGTGAGTGAGTGTGAAGTCGATGGCTGCTTTTACACAGGAGGAGCCCGAGCCGTTTGATTAGATGCGGTGGCCTGTTGTCTTCAGCGGACTGGGTGACACCAGATTTGTAATGGCTGACAGGAACAGATGGAGCCTCCATTGTTTGCCTGGGTGTCTGCATGGTAATGTGAACTGAGTTTCACCCGCCGACCGCACTGGTGACCTGACCGCGCCTGCAGCCTCACCCCAGCCTCGTCTACCCCTTTTAGCATCCTCCTTTCCACCCCTGTCACTCTGTCTCTCTGCCGTTTAGAGTTCACACATAAACATTTGCAAAAATCCCGTTGTCATTCTCCCTCCGTCACATCACTCCCTCCACGATTCCAGCACATTTTGCATTCATGAAGGAAGATATTGACAAGATTTGGCCTCTGGTGTGTATATTCTCTATTACATACACGTGCACACATGTTCACACACACACACACACACACAAATAGACCCCAGGAGACAGACGGAGATGTGGGGCTTTTAGCCTTGTCATGCTGTTTGCAGGTCAAGTTTACCAAGTCGAAATGGCCTGTTTGTTTTTCTTTGATTGGAGAGCACTGCTGGGCGCTTGGGGATGTTTGCTGGGAAGCTGCTGTGATGACAGAGCACTGCAGGAAGAGCGTCGTTGCAGAAGGCGTTCAGAACAGATATGTCTTTCTATTTTTCTTCGCGATCATAATCTTTAGGTTTCAAATTAGGCCCTAAACGAATTTTTTGGCAACATTCAATTTTACATGAATTAATATTTTTCACGTCACTACTTTGTTGTGCTTCTATTTATTTATTCACATTATTTTTTTAATTATATGATCTGGCTCCGTCCTATCTTATCTATAATTTCTAGATCATCATCAATAAATGATTTAAATTACCAGTTAATCTGGTGTTTTTGTCATTGAATGATAAAAGTCAAACTGCCAGATTTTGTTAGAGGAATTTGAAATTTTGTATTTTTTATTATTGTACCTTTTAATGACCAAAAAAAACATAATAATTGTTAAATAATCATGTATTGGTAGAATCTGGCATCTGTTATCTGATCCTTAAGGTGCATGGAATCTGTCCTGGTGGTCATTTAGTTTGACAGGCAGGTGCGTTTTGTTGTGCAGGCGTATTTAAAGAATGAAGGAATGTGGGTCATGTCAGTGATTACTGTGCCGACACAATTTCCTAAACCAATTACTGGCAATAGAATGCAGTGGGATAACCAATATGAAGTTATGACATGCTGTCGCCGATTTCTCATTTGAATATGAGGGACCAATATGCAATAACAACATTATTACATTTTGCTGCTAAATAGAATATTAAATCTAAATTTTGTCACTTTGGTTGAAGCTTGAAAAAGCTTTATAACGTATAAAGTAGTTTTGAAGGCGCATGCTGTGGACTTTTAGTCAATGAATTAGAAAAACATATTAGGGCAACAAAGGCAGCTCTTGGATTAATGCTTTGTTAGTGGGCTAATCAGTAATGTTTTAGTTGCCAACTGGCTCTGTCTATTAACTTATGGGTAACTATTTGAAAAAGATGATAATTTTGGGTGCTTCATGAAGGCATAAATGACATAAATTAATGAATAGATGTAGAAAAGGAACACTGGGAGACTTACACTGCTAAGTTGGTTTTATCTCAGTTTTTATGTTTTTAATTTTTCTATAATATTAGCAGCATCTGGACAGTTTTTTGGTTCTGCCAGTGGTCATACTCACACTGTCTGACCACTTTGTGAACTTTTAACCTTTAACCTCTTGCTTGGCCAACCTGTGACCTGTCTGCTCTCAGCCTGCTGGTGTTTGAATGATTGGCCGTCCTGTCAAAGAAAGCCCATCAGTCAGGAAGTTTCTTTGGACTTGGAGATAGCCATCTACTGTATCCATCTGTCAGAATATCTGTCCAGAGAATAATTTTTCACTATGTTCATTGGTGTATGGATTTCGTGACATTTGGATAGCAGCTGGTCGTTTGCAAGGAAACGAGGAATATGCTAATGACCTCCACTCTTCCTCATTCTCCTTCACTTTCCTTTCCTCTCCTCCCTCAGATGCTGGCTGCGTGCTTTTCTAGACACACACACACACACACACACACACACACACACACACACACACACACACACACACACACACACACACACAC
>JAPTGZ010000012.1:17213482-17226261 GCA_029814645.1 Fowleria isostigma
ACACACACACACACACACACACACACACACACACACACACACACACACACACACACACACACACACTCACACTCACATTACGAGGCAGGAGCAGGCTGTGTGCATCGCTGCGACTGCTTGCCATCAGGGTTCAAAAGTTCATGCTATTCCCTGAGGGCTACTGTGCTGCTGCAGATGCTGATAGTCTTTTCTTTCTCTCTCCTTCTCCTGGCTGCCTTTCTCTCCCTCTCCCGCTCTGCACCCTCTCTCCCTTGCTGTTTACACTATTAATCTTATACACTCTCTCTCACACACTCACTCACACTGCCTGGCAAGAAGAGAGCGGCTTGAAGGGGGGATTTGGACGTATTTAACCGAGGGGCATCCATCACTCTCATCTCCGGCTTCACCCCCACTACCAAAAGCCACGGCGTGTAGTTTTTGCATCCTGCCTGTTTGTAAGCCCTCTGATACAGCTCTCCCCTCATTTGCTTTGTTTTATTGTTGCGCTGCATATAATTACACCCCTTCGTTGCCTCTGGTGTAGCGCCGCGTTGAAACCCAGGGAAAACTGGTGAAGGTAAATGTGCAGCAGTCCATCTGTAAAGAGGCACATAGGCAGAATGCAAAGTGGGAAGCTGGGGCAGGGTGGCTCCTAATCTCCCCCAGAGCTGTCAATGTCACAGACAAATAGCAAAACTATCAGATGTGGCGGGTTCACCCAGAGGTTAGCGTTCCCAGGTACCTCCTGCATTCACTCCCTCTCTTTCTCCCCCTGCCTTGCAAATGAGAATTTGATTTTGCCCTCCACTGGAATCCATTTCTGGAGATGGATGAAGTTTCAATGCCAAGCCCAGGTGGCCCTGCTGATTTCTTAGGGAAATAAATGGAGATGGGAGAGATGTGTTGGCCTGTACACAGACAGTGACACGACAGCTCCCAATGCCTCTGGGATTTCTCTGTTTAATTGTTGCTGTAATGTAGCACTTTAAGGTCATTAACATGCCCTTGTGGAATCATTCGAGGATGTTGAGGATGCATCCCTCTTAAAATCAGGATCTCCACACGGCTGGGAGAAGTCAGAACTGTGCACATGTGCCAAGTAGGACAGGGCTGCTTTGTGCTCATACACAGGTGTAGGATTGTTTATTTACAATGGAAATTATCACCACTGATTTATAGCTGGCAGATCTATAAGTTAGTTTATCTCAAAGCAATGGAATCACTTTGTTTGGAAAACAAGGCTGTGGACTCGGAACATGTGCTGTTGAAAATGAACTTACTTTTGTGTTGGCTCAGTGAAAAAAATAACTTGTTTTATTCAAAATGAAAAAAAGAAAATGCATTTACATATATTGATTAACTTAAAAGTTGTAATTCCTCAGTACGGATCACAATCAGAAAATCAGTGTTAAATCAAATGTGTTACATATTTTATTTTATTGCTTTGAAATAATTTTATTTGATTAATTATTTAATAAAATTTTATTTCTTGATATGTATAATGATATAATTATTTTCATTTTCATTTTACATACAGCTTAAAAATAGTCTTATTTACTGTCTTTGGAACAAAACACGACCAAACCTATTTGATATAATTTGGTATCTGGGAGTGTAATTATAGACGGTGCAATTTTATTCACTTCATTACTTTTATTTTGTTGGAAATGATTTAGCATAATTTTAATTTATTTGTGAATATATTCATTTCACACTGCAGTTTAACGAAAAACTGATGTGATGCACAGTTTGTAACTACTGGAAATTTTCAGCTCTACCGAGTAGTCTTTTTCATGCTTGGTGTAAACGCATTGAGCAGAGTTAGAATTGAGATTTTATTAAGGTTTTAAAAATAAGAAAAAACAAAGAATTGGTTAGAAAAAGCTTGGTTATGTTTGAACTTATTGTTTTATTTTCCTGAAAATGAAAGCAATTCTGATTTTTATTAATTTATTTATTTATTTGGCCAAATTTGTGCCAAATAATAATTACATGTTATAGTCCACTTCAAAACACAATAATAGAAATGTGCAAAATAATTTCCTGTAGCATATAAAAAGTGTGATTGCAAATATTCTATATTCTATCTCAACAAAAGGCCAAATAATGAAACCGTTATTTAGTTCTTGCTTCTCTTTGGTTGAAGCTGAAAGAAAAAAAAAAAGGAAAATAATTTTGTCAGTAAGAATTCAGAAGACTTTAAAAATTTTAACACAATTTTTTTTTAATGCTAGTCAAATAAATATTCATCAATTTATGATTTAGGTATTCAGAAACATAGGAGAAAATGGTAGTTTTATGAATTGCATGTGTCTATTTATAAGAGAAAAAAAGAAAAGCAAATCATTCTAATCCCCTCAACTAAAAATTTTTTTTATTAATTAATATTAAAATGTGTATTTTTTTTCATTAATCCTATGCAAAATTAGACAAAATCAAACCACTAATCTCATAAATATCTACTATTATTTGCCTTGATGGAATAATATTTTTTTAACACCTGTTGCTCACACTTGCAAATGATTAATAAAAGATGAAAAATAGTATTTTATAATTGTTTATTGGTGGTATATATAAGAGCAGTGACTCTGAAATATCAGCTTCATTTAACAACGTAATAGGTATGAGATATTGCTCCGAATCCACAATCCAATAACAGGGCTTTTGCAAACATATTACTTACCATTATCGGTAAAATCGTATTTAAGGCGTTTTAGTGGATATAATTGAAGCATTTTAAAATTGCAATAACTGTACATTCAGAGGGTGAGTGTGTTGATTTTCGTAGAGTGCTTTTCCCTCCAGGCCTGCTCGTTGACTGTGTTATATCCCGTTTTCATCACAGATATGCTGTCTCTCCTGTGGGCCCGAACTCTTCCATTGTTGGTATTTATATTCTTACTACTGTTTTTTTTTTTTTTTTTGTAGCTGTCAGTGAAGCAGCTGAAAACCATCCCCAGCGATTAGAGGATCATTGTATCTGCAGTTAAGCATTTGAATAGTGGTAGTAAATCTACAAAAGGGAAATTCAGGGTCGCTGTAGACGCTGCTTATGGCTGCCCAGGGGGAAGCTGATGTCACATAGTAAATTTAGCCCCTTAGTGTCTTTACAGTGGCCAGTCTGTGATTTTTGAATCGAAGTAAAACAAAATGAAAAACGACTTGACAGATAATCCTTCGTTTAGGTGCAGAAATATTTTTTATTTCTTATATTAGTTAGATAGGCTATTAGCATGCCACTCAGATTGCAGTCTAACTAAATTTCTTGGTTCAGTCTATTCAAGATTACGTACATTTTGATTTTAATATTAACCTTTTTAACAGTGTGCACGAGTTGTTTCCTTTCTTTTCCTGTCAGCGAAGCACTTTAATCTTAAGACGGACCGATATTTGTCAGTTAACCTGATTGACATCCTCCATCCCTGAAAAACGAAACGGACAAAAAACACTCCTGCATTAATTCCCGGCCCCATTAAACATTATTAGACAACGATACAGGCATCATGCAGCCTGATATAATGCACTGCATGTTTTCTTTGGTTCAAACACATGCATTAGGAGGTTCTAAACACGGTTTATGTATCGATGACTGAAGTCCTAATCAAATCAGGGGGAGGAGAGGAGGGCAGGGAAAACATTCTGCCCTTAACCTCAGTGCCTCTCAGTCTCTCCTCCCTGCTGATGGCCGCCTCGCTGGAGGGACGCACAGCAAAGGCCTCCCACTGTAATGAGGAAAAATGTATCAATTTAGCTCGGCCTGTGCGCAGATTGAGCGCTGGGTGGGTGAAGGTGCACTGAGTGAATCCTTTTTCCTAATCAAGGACAGTATCGAAGAGGATTGCGGTCTCTCTCGCATCGTGTGTAGAATCAGCAGCATTCCTCCCCGTAGCCCCCTCAGGGCCGAGGAGCCTCTTTCTGCCTTCTGTTTCACCTCATCAGTAGAGTTCACACGGGGGTCAGGTCCTGCCCCCTGATGCTGCATTCAGCGCAATACCTCTTGCAACGAAAGGCAGCGTGAAAGCCACCGCGCTCAAGGACTAAGCAAAGGAGAAAGAAAACATATGATAACTGGCCAGTCTTGATCCATACCTGTGCAGGGAAGAGAAGACATCGATGTGAAATCACCCCAATTACAATTAATTCCATAATGTACGCAACAATGATTTGTGTATTTTCTGCCTACAAAATACAAGAAAATACAGTTTTTTTAATTGATTTATTTTATTTTTCTAGCTTTTTTTTAGTTTTACCCATCTCTCTCTCTTTTTTATGAAGTATATGCATCTTGATCTTATTAAAAATTTTATTTCCATGCAATGACAGTGACACAAACATTTGGGCCATGTTACAACACATACAAAAAAAAAAATCTTTGTCACATACACAGAAATACCACACACATCTATTACATTACATACACTATGTGTCAGTACAAAATATCAGAAACATCAAATAGAGAAAAGATACGTATATCAACATTTTAAGCGTTTTCACATTGGCATTACCATGTGATATTTCTGATCTTTCTAGGAGGCTTTTTTTTCACTTTTTTTGATGGATTTATAATCAGGTCTTCAACTTAATTGTTTGACAAAGTATTGAAGAACAAAGAAGAAATAATGAAGAGGAGTTGATTCTTCTGTCTTAACCGTCATATAACTTCAAATCGATCCCTGTTTTTGTAAGAACATGTACCTCCACTGGGACTGAACCCCGCTCTGCTCTTCCTTTCTATCGTCTCCATGAAAAGATGCGAGGGGAGCCACTCTCCTGAGTGTTTCCATCGTGTTGTGTCGCACCATCAACATCTTTTGAACATTTTTGTGTTTTCATAACATCTTTGTTGCATTATGACCACAGTTAGATATAATGTAACATATTAGTCCTCCCACCCAACCATTTCCCTTCATTTTGATTCACTCTCTATCCAGCCTTTGATTGACTTTCAGCCTAACTAAAGTGGATTTTAATGAGAGAATACATTAACTCCCTCTGGTCATGCTAACATAAATCAGCCTTTTCTTGCGGGATCAACTGCTGAGCTCATAACGCCACGCTGAGAGAGTGTGAATAACCAAATGAGAGATTGCGGCTGTGGCAAACCGCTGGCAGCTCAGATGCATTGTTGTGTATCACCCCACGAGTTTACAACAAGTTCAGAAAGGCATCAAAACAGGGCGCTTATTGGCACACATGTTGACTTGCTTGTGGAAACGTTCCTTTGTTTGAATCAATTAAACACATATTTCTGGTCAATTTCTATTGATTATTGTCTTCCATTTGGAAATGAGTTGGCTCAGACCTTTTCTTTTGGATCATCACTAACAGCAGTTAGATTCAGTTAGCTAGTCCTCACCTTGATTTACGAAACGTGTGATCTGACTAGCGTCGCATCTATCAGCTTCTCTTTGTTAGTAATTGTGCTCGGTTAAATAGGTTATGCTGAAATATCAATAAATTCCCATCAAATTAATGTCAATACTGAAGCTGTGGATGGTGCTAATTAAAACGCAAAAGGGATGAAAATGAAGTCATGGCATTGCCCTGAATAATTGATAATGCAATTTATGATTTTTATGAAAGAGTGCCGTCTGTCTGCGATTCTGATGAGGCCTTAATTAGATGCATTAATGTGTCTCACTGTGCCTGTACTTAGACTCAAAACTCAAACACCATGATGATTGTTAAGGTTTTTTAACGCTCTAAATTACACATTTTCGAATAACATTACCTCTAAATATCTACTTAAAATTGCAATGGTCCCAAAGAGGTGTTAGTGTGTGATTGTCATTAAAGGAGACTCTTAACTCGGAGCCAATCAGGTGCTGATTTTGCTTAGGGTGGGATCAAAAGCATGGTAGGAAGTCAGCAAGCGGCATCAAGCAGAGTTGTGCTTTAAGGTTGTGTTGCTATCCAGTGGAAAAATCTAATTACTGTGTGTACTTGTGTTCAGTTTCATTACATCAGGTCGAACGCTCTCTGTTTGTGTTGGTTTGGGTCTTAGCTGTATCAGTGTCTGACGTCCGTACATTGAAAGACGTCAAGTGAGGTCAGGTCACTCAGCTTTTAAGTGTTAAGCATGCATGAATGTGTAATGTTTATTGACTCAGGCAGATCAGAGTGATCCCATGTTGATTTTGTACCTCCTCATCTATTAGCTGGGCTCGACCTTTGAGATAAATGAAGAGCGAGGGAAGCAGATAGATGAGGGGATTAGAAGTGGGCCGCAACAGGGAAGCAGGCCCAGAAAAATGGACGGACTGCCAGCGGATAGATGAGGTGGGAGAGCATAATGACCGCTGTTTGTTATGATGTACTGAATCAGGTTCTCTTTGACAAAACAGTCCTTAGCACCTCTGTATTTATAGTGTCACCAGTCAGTCCATCCACAAAGGCAGGCTGATGATATGTGAGTGTGTTAGTGCTGTGAGGTGTCTGGGGCTCTGCTCTGGAATGACCTGCTCATCTGTCAGGCCTACAAGCTGAATCAGTGTGGGGGTTATCCGATCACACGCTGGATTGTTGTGAACTTTAATGTGTAAATCTCTGTAATGTTAGCCAAGCAAAAAGCCAATATCACCTTTATTTTGCTCTTTGGATCAAGGTTGTTTGGAGAAGTCCCACTGAGTTCTGACAAGAGAATAGCCTCAAAACTATAAGGCATAGAGATAGCATCATCCAGTTAGAGTGGGCATTTAGCTGTGAAGCTTTTTCATGTTACAGACTTTTATGAAAGAGGTGATGTTTGTCTTATGTTGGGGGATCCTCTCTTTGTTTAAACCAGAAGACCTCGTGATGGCATGACATGTTTGGCTTTTCCCAGCCGTTAAATAGGTCCTTTCCAAAGGGGATGGACTCCAGGCATTCCCCTTGTCATCAGTGGTCTGAATGGGGTGTCACACTGAGTAGTGTAAATGGGCTTTAAATTGTTTCTGTGTTTCAGACTAAAAAGGCGGTTCCTGTTCCCTCTGCTTTTCCCCTAATGCCTGGTGACTAATGAATCTAGAGGAAGCTGAGCTTTGTTTTTGACACATGGAAAAAACAGGTTGTCTTGTTAAAACATTGAGCGGAAGTTGGCCCTTGAGGCTGACCTGGGGTCGGTTTTGAACTTTGACAGCAAATGCCTATGACCACAAAATGGAACAAATTATCTAATTTTTCTCAGACATTGAAAACTAGATTATGGCAAAAATATCCCCACCACCAGTGGCACAATCTACAAAATTTTGTACAAAATTAATGCATATGTGGACTGCATATTGCATTACTTACGTAACAACTGCACTACTTAACTTAATGCTCTCAAATTGTGCCACTGCTCTATTATGTTTAAGATTTGACTTTGCAAATTAGTTAGAGTTGTTTGAATTCCCACAGGAAGGTTGTGCCCATTAAAAGTGCAATCTGAGTAGATGAATGGACTGCAGTGCTCAGCAGCACTGTAAATGTATTGATCCCAATTTCCTAAAGCCTTGCAGGGATGTATTTGATCCACAGTGCAGGAGACTTTATGTGCATGGTCTATGTGTGTGTGTGTCTTAGTTTGTTGGGAAGAAAGAAAAAATGTAACGTATACTTTGACTGGGATGTTTTTTTAACACAGTGAGAGTCAATTGTTCCAACTGCTTTTGTTCACAGACTTTGGGCAAATCCACCCCATCGCAGCCCAGGACCTCAGCAACATCTTGAAGCAAGGCTACTTGGAAAAGAAACGAAGAGGTACAACAGGGCATATATTTAAGACCTGGCTCAGGTATTAGAGGTCAGCCAATAGGTTTTTTTGGGACAATATTTATATACAGATATTTTAGTCTGATACAAATTTGTTGTAAAAATGAAACCTATTTGTGTAAAATTTCAGAGAAACACAAACGCATAACTAAATTAAACAATAAAATGTAGTAATATTTCAATAATAATTGTTTTTACTTTTTTATTGAACTGGAGAGAATTTAAAAATAATAAGTAATAAATAAATAAATGTAATTCCATGTTCTTCTCATTTCCACAGAGAGGTGACAATAGGAAGGCAGTTGTAGTGCATTTTTAAATGCAGTCATTTGTTAAATATTGGATAAAAATGTACAGACTCAAGTATTTGTAAACATAATAATACTGGTTCTGATAATCGACAAATAATGGGTCAGTCCTATCTCTTATTATAAGTTTGAGTCACTTATTTTGGTTCAATTTGGAAAACTGCAACCATCAACATCTTGCCCAAAATAATGAAGCGAATTAAATGTAATTATATTTGCATATAAATAACCCAAGTCAAATTAGCAAATGATTTTGCCTTGTGATGACCCTTTCTTTCTTTTTTAGATCATAGCTTCTTTGGCTCTGAGTGGCAGAAGCGATGGTGTGTTCTGAACAATACAATATTCTACTACTTTGGGAATGAAAAAGGTTTGTCTGAAATGCCGTCTTACAGAGACATCAAACAACTTAAATTGAATCAGGTGACCTCCTAGTGTCTGTGCTCCTCTTCACAGACAAACAGCAAAAGGGCTCCTTTTATATCAATGGCTACAGTGCAGAATTGGTAACCGGCTTACGGAAAGACTCCAAAAAAAATGCATGCTTTGAGCTCAGCGCCCCTGGACGCCGGTCATACCAGGTCTGTACACCCATATAAACAGTTCATTTCTAAAATGTATAAGGTTCCTCAAGTAAAGAGCTCAAAAGATTTTATTTTGGAAACATAAGTTTGATGCTGTTACTTTTCTCTATTTTACCCTTCTTTTAATAATCTGAATTTCTTTAGTGCAAAAGCATATTTGCAGATCTTAGTTGCATATCTGACTTCATTTAGACATTACGTTGTTTTTTCAATCAGAAAAGACAGAATTGTTTATGTCTTAATTAAAATTTGGATATAGTTATTTTGATTATTTCATACTTAAATAACATGGAAATGAATGTGTATTTGTTTTTTTCCTGAAGACACCAAGCAGGAGAAATCATTTATGTGTCAAACACTCAGAAGCACAATTCTTGTAATAACCAGAGATGTGACTCTAATCACAGTATTATTGCTTTTCTCTCCCACCAGTTCACTGCCAGCAATCCTCAAGAGGCCAGAGAATGGGTGAACCAGATCAATTTTGTTCTCAGAGGTCTTTGTACCTTTTTTTTATGGCATCTATTGCTTGTCTGTCTGTCTCAGAAGAAGAATCTCTTCTATCTCTTTTCTTTTTTTGTCGACTCTTATCTAAATCCAAGGCCTAAGGGTACAGAAGGTCATATGCTGTTTGGACTGTAAATCACTCTGGAACAAATTTGTGATTGGGTCTGTATAAATAAAATTGACACGAGTTGACTTTTTAAAAGTCACATAGGGTAATTTGAAAATCCCAACCGTATTTTTAACAATATGCTGCTAAAGTTTTTCTTGTGTTTGTGAGGGGCAGAAAGGTCAGAAATGAAAGGGAGCCTTTTATCATCACCGACTCATTTGAAAACCAGCCAATCCATCACTTTACAACACAGCCGAACACAAGAATCCCGAGTCTCCTCCTTCGACATGTCGGCCACCATGTCATATGCACCGCCATGTAGCTCTAGTTCTCCTCCCCCCGCACGCACTCCACCCCTAACCCTCCTACCGAATTCCAACTTACAGGAAATTGATTGGTAGATGTTCTGGTTATCCTCCACTGACATTGATTTCTGCTTGGCTGCTGGTGTATGGCAGAGGACTTGATACCCTGTGTTGCAGTGGCCAGTCGCCTGCAATGAGACTGCTATTCCATCTGAGCGCGCCTCTTGTACTCTAAAATGGGCTCAGGTCGGGCCACTGATTTGCGGGAAGTAACAGACACTGAGTAGTTTGTCTTACTTTCTACAGCCTCATTTTACTATAAAACTAATCCAAAGTGTACAAAGGATTATTTATTCTCTTAAAATCAAAATTTTGCATTTCAACATGGCTTAATTTTTTTTTTCATTTTGGATGATATTTATTTTTGTTTTTGAGGTTTAAGTATATAATTTCCAGACCAGTCATTTAGACCACCTACAGGAAATTCTAAAGACTTTTGATAATTGCCATGGTATATGTTAGTAATAGTCCATCTGCAGTTTTTCTAACATTTCAGTAGGTTATTAGTTTAAAAATTCAACAATTTGCTATTTGTTGAACAACTTGAACTTTTTAATTGTTTCATAAATACATTTTGACAAATATAAATAATGTACATTTTCGAACATTGTCAAAAAAATTTTAACCAAATTTTGAAGCGATATAGTAAGCACTGGTCATAAGCTATTGAAATATGCAAATGCTCTTGCTAGATGTACGATTCAAATAAGCACATATCTAATACAAATTACTGACAAAATGATTGATGTTGATATTTTTCTGTTGAGGAACAAAATTGCTTGTCTGGATGATTATTTTCCACATACTTAAACCTGAAAAATAATAAAAACTGTCATAGAGGTGGATTCAAATAAAGTGATACACACATCAAGCAGAAAATTAAATTTCTTTCTTAATTTTCGGAAGCTTTTCTTTTATATTATGTCATTAAAATTCCGTTTTTTTCTTTGCTATCATTCAGATAATATGTTGGAATCATCTTGCATTCTTTCAGTTTTTAGCTAGGATTTTTAGTAATTGATGAATTGGATAAAAATAATTTACATTAGATGATAAGAAAAATCAGCTGGATTAAACCTTCTGGTCACTGCTGTTATATGGCACAGTGTCTTGAGCAGCCAGAGCCCGTTTTCTGTCCCCCTCACATTAGTCTGTAATACATGTGTGTATCTTTTGAGCTGCCCTGTTCTCTATCTTGATGCTAATACCAGCGATCCCCTTCTTCTCTCATACAATCAGATCTCAGCTCTAATCTCATTCCTTTTGATGATGATGAGGAGGAGGAGGATGAGGAGGAAGAGGAGCCCTATGATGACATTGAGGGGGTGACTGGTCCTCCCCCGCCACGACCTGGCGCTGCCCAGGCACCTCCGGGCGGCATACAGGGAGTGCCACACATGGGGGAGGTTGACGAGGAGAATGAGGATATCTACGAGGTGCTGCCAGGTATGAGGAGCTGGTTTACACAGAATCAGATAAAGAGGAGGCAAGGCAGACACGAGGTGCACACGCAAACTCCCATGATACTCAGTCAGACAAATAGAGAAAGCCTCACCCTCTCTCTGTCTTGGATACTCAAACCCTAAGGGATTGTTAGAGAAGGGGAAATTTGTGATGATTTCTCCAGGCTGTGGAGTTTGTGTGGCCAGGTATGTCTGTACCGCCTTTGCTCCCAGACTGATCATTCACTTCAAATCAAACAACACTAATAAGCCTGTCAAGAGTGAGGTGACTGTTGCAGAATCATGCAGCGTGGGGAAGAGGAACATCCTCCTTAAACTGAGAGCCTCCACTGTGCTCCTTCTGTTTGTCAGTCCTAAAAAATAGCTCTCTCCTGAGAAACAGTTAGGTTGTTGAAATCAGTGAGAGCTTTGTTGTTTGCAAATGCTCTGTCATAGATGTCCAATAAGCTAATGTTGCCAGGCAACAAATAGCCTTGAATTCAATCTGCTAAACAGAGTTTTGGCTAAAATTGCCTAGCAACGGCAAATTAGTTGAAGAGAAGTAAAAACTGCATCTCTCATAGCTTAAAATAGTTCTGGAACTCTTAATGTCACACATTTAATAGATATTGGAGTTTGATTGAGAATTTGCAAGACCCCAGAATAGTGCGTGAGTCCTGACTGAAGAGTCGACAGTCCCATGTGTCAGGGTGGCTACAAGATCCCGAGAAGGACAAAAGGGGTGATCCGATCTTTTCAGAGCCGTCGTCCATCACTCTTTCTATTAAATAAGATACATCAAGATTCTGTTTCACTCAGTGAGTACATTACCTTTGCCAAAATCACTGGTGAGAGGGAAATCAGTCTTCAGACTGTCACGCCGGCGTTCAAAGCCATCTGGGAAGAGGTACAGACCCTGACCACAGATGGCATATCAAATGACAGGCTCTTTCGTTCACTTTCTCACCCCTTCACTTATCAATCATTGGCACCTCTCTTTGCTCACTTTGAGCATCCACACTTATTAGATACTGTACTGGAAAATTAAGGTTATTTTAATGGATCAAAACAGCAATGTTTTTTATGTCAGGAGTGAAATAAACACTTCATCTCTAAGTATATCAGGTTTATACATTCACTGTATGCACAAAGGTTTAATGTTATTTAGTTAGACGTATTAATAAAATGTGTGTGTTTCATTGTTGTTGAGAGCTTTCCTTAGACCACTCACAATTAGCATTAATTACTAGATGTATTATGTGTGTGTATTGTAGCCATAAAGGTGAGGAAATGTTAAAATCCTTTGGAAACTTCTTTTTCTAGGTGCCTTTTGTTGGTTATCTAAATAGCGCTCGGTTTAGGTGGAAAACACTGAGAGCAATGCTGGTGTTGGTGCTGATGACTGATTTTATTGACTGGAAAATTAAATCACTTTGATATAGAAACCGTTGGCCCATAGCGCTGGCCTCTGAACTGAAGGATACTCATCTCTACAGGTCTTTAAAAGAGCTATATAAAGGTTTGAACTCTTTGACAACAAATTTTTCTATTTGTACTTTTTGATGTAAACAACTGAATTTTCTGTTTATGTGAAAATATAATTAATTAGACTGCTTTTAAAAAAAAATAATCATTTATAATAAAAATGTTAGTCATTTTATTTTTAGAGTGTGCAGGGAATTGAATGTTGTTTTCAAATCTTTCATTTTTCTGCACTTATTCAATGTGTGGGTTTATTTATTCAGAATGTA
>JAPTGZ010000012.1:17231765-17242664 GCA_029814645.1 Fowleria isostigma
AACACCCAGGCGGCGGGTTCAGCAGCAGGGCAATGAGAGACTTCCTGCGCTCCATCACGCCCAAGGCCTGCCTCAGTCAGCTGGTGGCCGAGGAAAGATGCCTCATGTGTCAGGCTTATTAGCACTCCCCCTAGTTTGTATGCATTTGGGATTGTGTGTACGAGTGTGCTTCATTTGGGAGTATGCGTACGTTTCAGGAAAAAGATGAGGAATACAAGGAACAAGCAAGAAACACATGTAGTCAGAATATGTATAGAGTGTTTTTCCAAAAGCTGCCAATTTCATGTTTGGACACATGTCAGTGGCGTGACACTACACCTGCCTGAGCACTCGCCTTCGTCTGCATCCAGCCAACCTCGACTCACCTTCTCCCGCTTCAGGCTTGGGTAGCTGTCAATCTGTCCTCCAGGTCGGGAACATGAGCGATGTGCCTATCAGAATGCCACCATTAGCCAGCCCCCTGAGTGGTAAATAAACGATCGCGCCGGTACACTGCAGGTGTTGTCATGGCAACCTACTTTCAGCGCCAGCCCCACCCACACTCATTCCCTGCTCTCTCGGCGGAGGAGTCACCGGGAGGTCAACGAGTCGACGCGCCGCAGCCGCCACGACACGGCGCTGTTCACCCCCTCTGCTCCCAGTCCCAGATTCAATTTGATCTGCGCCCAGGTTGCAGCAAACAGACCCTGATATGTGTCACCGCTCGCAATTCAGACACTGCTTACACGTAACCTGGTTCATCTGGTTAATGAGATCAAATCAGACACTTTCCAGAACTCGGCTGCTCGGGGGTGTTTGGTTTTGTCGTCCCAGAGCATGTTTTAGAGCTTAGTGCACTTTGGAGCTCATCCTCCTTTTCAGGTGAATACTAAACAACTTCCTCTCTTCAACTCATTCTTCAGCGCATAATAGTGACTTTCTCTTTCAATCACAGCTATTTCACAGTTGAAGATGCAAAGGCACCCAAAAACAAATCAACCTACGAGACTAAAAAGAGGAAAACAAACAGAAGGAAGAGGACATTGAGGAGTTAGCACAGTTTTTGTCATTTGGATAATTTACTCTCCATGCCTCTTGGAATGTCCCTATTACAGCAGGTGTACTCTGGATGAACCCATTCCAAGTATGAGGAAGATGGACTCTGCACGCCTGACAGACTTCCACCGCCATTGGCACCCACTCTGTGATGTAGCAGTTGTATTAAAATGGCGGCGCTGATAATCCAAAAGACCTTTCTCAGGGAGAATTTGAGACCGACTGCACAGATGGGCCGCGGAGATAAATAAAACTCTCTGTCACTACGGTTGGTGGAATAGTACTGCGACGCCCCCAAGGGAGAGAAAAACTGTTTCACTCCCTCTCTCTGATGCCTCCCCCCGTCCGTCTGTCTCTCCTCTCCTCTGTTCACATTCTCTCCAATGAGTACCAGAGCCAGCTTTCCGCAACCAGGCTTTTCCCTCCACAGTCTTTTGGGGAGCATAAAAAGACCATTTCCTCTCCTGGACTTACTCTCCGCTGCATTATAAGCTCAAACATACACTGAGTTGTGAGGCAACGTTTGTCAGAGAGCCAAACATACTGGACCATCACACTCAGACTTGTCAGCCAGGTTCATCGGGAAAAACAATGAGGCCTAGGTGGACCATCTACTCATTGGGGCTACTAGTACAGTTGAGTTTTCAGGCTTGACGCCGTCTTAGCAGTCTGTTCCTTCTCACTGTTCTCTCTGAGACAGTTGGCCAGTTCTTTTTTTTTTTTTTTTCTTCCACCTGGAGAGATGTGTTAAGTCTGGAGTGTGGCAACATGAGCAGTTGTATTCCGTGTCTGCCTCTAATGAGCAGCGTCTACGCATCCATCGGGTTAATGTTGTCATTGAAAAAAGGCCAAATAACCACCACTCGTGAAGACTTATATTACATAGTTAGAGTAATTTAAAGAGGTGGTTATCACAATAGAGTTTTGTTCTTAAAAATCTGATTTAAAGGGGTTACTTTTTTTTTTTTTAACCATTTCCCATAAGCCCCTGGTTTAAAGAAAAGTGAATCTGCACCATGGGAGGCTTCAGTGTGTGAGCAGTGTAGTGTAACTGTCCATAGAAGACGCAACGGGATGGAATTACAATGAGCAATCAAGTCGAACAGCAAATAACATTGTTTTATCTTTTTCGCCCATTTCTAGCTGAGAATATTTATATCTAAATATAAGAAGGTGGTGGCATTTTTATTTGAGGGGAACTGGTTAAAAAAGCAAAATGAATGTACCTCAGAAACTAGGCAAGGCAAGTTTATTTTTATAGCACAATTCATACACCGGGCAATTCAGTGCTTTACAAAAATGGAAAAGAGACACGTTAAAACACACAATTATAAATAAACATAATAAAAAAAAAACCATAAATAATGATCAATTAAAATACAGCAAAAGAGAAGAGTGCAGATAGAACCCTTTCAGTTTTTACATGCGCAGCTGAACAGAGCCGTTTTCAGCCTGGACTTAAACATTGTCAGAGTACTAAATTAAATTCAAACTTTTTGTTTGTTTTTTTCATTTATGCTCATTGGTTTTTACTTTGATAAGATGCTGTGTAAAGAAAATGTCAAGGAGCAATTTTATTTTAACTTCTTTGGTTTGAAAATTAAAAAAATAAATAAATAAAATAAAAAAATAAATATATGTGTATATATATATATATTTAAAGACATGTATTCTATAATTTGTGCTGAAATATATTTTAAAAGTTACCCCCCAGGTGTGAGTATAATCCATTATGTATGCGTTCGCATATAAATACACACATGCATGTACAATGTATGTTCTTGTAGGCCGATGTGTATTTCCTAAAACATTCACATTGAGACGCTGTCAATCTGATGGGGAGTAGAGGAGATGAGTGGCCACATGCTGTGGTCAAATATTAATCTATTAGAGATCGAGGCTGGACCTGTGATCAGATGGTTTTTATATGGTAGTCGAGGAAAAATGTTTTTGAATGCATTCTAAAACTGACATAATTTGTTGGATTTATATTTAAATTAATAACAGATTATTTAATATTAGATACTTTTTGTCAAATATTTGGCAGTAGGCAATATATATTTTATAGGATTTACTCTCAGTACTTTACTTTTACTTTTAGTAAATACGTGGATTTATTCTAATTGCAGGTAACAATTAGGGAATTAAGTGTGTAGTGATATTTTTAGTAATGGTTGATTTATTTTTTTATTTTTTGTTAAATATTACATTCTGCCCAGAATCTCACATTTTATTTAATTATAATGATTATAATGATTATTATTTTATATTTTGCCGTGGAAATATTCATTAATATTTATGTTTGAAAGACATTTTTACAGAAACACCAGCTAGAATAATAATTTTATTCCTTCATAGCTCAGGTTGCAAAATTAGTAAAACAAGGGCTTTTACAAAATTTTAGGTCTGAGTTTCAATAACAATAAAAAAATCTCAATATAGCGTGTTAAAATGTTTGTTTAAAGCTATCCATTGCCATTTAAAATTTAATTATTGACATTGTTTCATAATACATAAGTTTCTCTAAATTCCTTTGGCTGATAAATTGTTTAAAATAAAAAAACCCAATAATGTTAATTAAAAACAAAGAAAGTCCTCAGTAATTTGTCTTTTTTTTTTGTACAAGGAACCAAATAAATTCCTCCATATTGCAGCCTCTCCATATTATTTTCTATAAAATAGAAGATCCTAATCCTTTTACTGCTGACATAGATTTAAAAAAATATATATTAATAACTAATAAAATTATGTATTTTTAGGCTGAATAATAATTGTAACAATAGATATTTTGTTTGTTTTCTTGTAATTGTCCCTCTGGTCATAATTCATGGGTCAATGGGCCTGGTGTTGATTACACAAGCTGCTGTGAGGCCTGAACCTGGACTGTCCTGGATTCCTTTAACTGTTGATTCTGTACAAACGTATTTTAATTTGATAGTTTCTTTAGTAGCCACTTGAAAGTATTGAGGACACACCACACATTATACTTCAAATCATTTTAATGGTTGTTCTTGTGCTAATATTATGAGGTAACCAGAGCAAGACCAGTGCTAAATCCTGTTTCATTTGCTTCATTTACTTGTTTGTGGATTCCTCTGAGGTTTCGTGTTCTTTATTTGTTCATTTTGGGTGCAGGAGTACAACATTTATGGCTGGTGGGTCGGTGAGCTGAACGGCACCATGGGTATTGTCCCCAAGGACTTCTTGCACCCTGCCTACATCCTCTGAGCTCCAACAGGTACAGAGGCACTCTCTTATCATCAGCATTATGGACCATTACTGTGGCCTAATACACAGAAACAGTCCCCCTGGTACTCATCCAGATTGCCATTGAGGTATATTCAGTCGTTGACCTGCCATTTATGGCATCTGCTGGCTGGAAGAAGTACTGCATAAAGCAATCTAAATGGTGCAATGGGCAATGGGTGAGAATAAATATGTGCAACAAAAGCATGATTACAGCGTCAGTTGTCCTATTTAAGAAAATTATTCTCTAATACAGTTGGATAGGCACAGCTTAAAATGAATACTAAATTATTAATATGCTTTTTTTTCTGACTTTTTTTTCCCCCCACCACAGAGCTGCTGGTGCCACAGCCGGACATGAATGCTACAGACAGTTTATAATTTTGTGTACTTTGAAACTTGTAGTCTGTTATCAGGTTGTAAATTCATCATGTAAATCAGAGGCAGTAATACCAACAGTGCTAATTAATCAAGGGCTTTATTACTTGAAATTGTTTTGTTGGTAAAATGTCAGGCTGTAAATTTTAATGCAGAAGGGATTTTATTGACATGATTGGATGCACACATGTAATGTCAATAGTGAGCAATAAAAAAAGCTGTTTCTATTATAACACCAAAATACTAAAAATAGAAGTTTTTACCTTTAATGTTTGTCAATTGAAATTATTGTGACGTTAAATTGTTGTTACTGGCCACTAGATGGCAGGAATGCTCCAGTGTCTTGACTTAAAACAAGAGGCTTGTTGGTACTATCAAATATGTAACTGAAATAAACAAACATTTGAAACATATATTGAGAAATTATTTATTGAAATAAAATTACACAGTTTGTATATTCACATGGCCGCTGTCCACTTACAGATCCATGTTAAGAGGTGTCCTCTGAGGGAGATTAGCATCCTGTGGTCATTAATATTATAAAATATATCCAGTGATGTAACGTCAACCAGCTAGATCCCATGAATAAACAAATACTAGAATATTCTGTACCATAGATATGATTGGTACACTGACAGTAGTACATAAAACAAATCCATAATTAATATCTGCCAAAAACAAAATAAGAATTTCTGTATCAAATTGCACAATAACCTCTGGGTCCCTTTTAACATTCATTTATTTATTTATATTTGACTAAAGTTTCAGTTTGAAGAGGGCTGAAACCAAACTATACACATAAGTTTACAATAATGTAACTGTAATTACATTTTAAATAAAGATTTTGCTTAATTTAACCAGGTATATCTGGTTAAAAAACAATCTTCATTTTAAAAATCATTATGGTATTTTACCATTAAATAATAAAAAACATCCTACCAAAACACCTGATATGACACAGACTGAAAATAGCAAATGTTAGTGTATGTAACCCGAATACAGAAGTCAGCACAAAAATGAATTTCCATAAAAGAACAGGATGTGACAGATTGTTAAAAATAAATCAAGATCACAAGAATGGAAAATAATTATCAATCTGGGTGGGGAACCCATGAGTATTGTGGTTTTATTCTCATTTTATTTTGGTATAATGGGGTTAAGGACAAGTTCCCCATTCTATTAAATCTTTATATCATGTATAAACGCATTGTTGGTTCCCCAAACTTAATCACTGTTGTCTGAACCTCTTAATTTGTTATTAAAATGGTTTTCCAAATTTTGTTTGACTGACTGAACATCCTGGAAGTGTTAATGATGTCTAAAATCATGAACAGGTATGGACCTGAAAACACCATGTAATGGATCAGCACTTCATTCTGTCAGTGCTTGGCTTTAAAATAAGTACCTTAGTTTAAGATCACATTTGAGTTACTTAAATTCCAAAGAGTTTGTTTAAAAAAGTAAATGTCATTTGTGCCAATGATCAGAAAATGATCTTTTTGACCGTGAGAATTAATCAAAGATGTTAGGTATCCTTTTACTAAAAGTGATCCAATAAGAGCTGGAGAACTGTGTCAGTGAACCTGAGGGTTTTAGTAGTGTATTAAATGCTAAATTAAACTATTTAAAAATAAACTTATAACTATGAGGTGACTGACAGCACAAGGTTAAAATGTTACAGTGTTTTGTAAAGATTGGTTCGCCTCTGTCCTTGACTGACACTTCCAGACAGGATCATCCACATTTTGAAGACGGTAAATAATGAGCAGATTATTAGGAATGAAACAACTCCCACTATGTATGTGATCTAATGCGCCTTTGGCAGAGGACAACCCCACTATCCATTGTTCTGGCTCAGTGAGGGTGCAGCCGCCCTTGCCAGGTCTATGTAGTTTCACAGAGTGAAGCTGCCATTCAGCTGGTTAACTAATGGACCTCCACCTCATGGCTCTCCTCTGAGGCGTCTAAAGACAGCGAGGACAGGGTTTCCTGCTCTGTATATTTGCCATCGGCTAATTCAGGCACACGGCTTGTTTCTAAGATGCTGAAGTCACTGTTCTCAGTCAAATCTCCAGCTGCTTCAGACTCAGTGGACCCCACATGTACAGTTTTGGTCAAATCACTGGTGTTATTTGTTCCCCTGACAGTGTCTGCCTCCTCATGGGCAATGTGCACATCACAAATGTCCCCTTTTTCCAGAGGATATCCATTCATCTGGAGCTGCAACATGCTGGAGGCCTCTGCGTCTGACCAGTGACTGACCTTGTCAGAAGTCTTCATGTACCCGTTTGCAGCCTTGATCATATCTTCCTCAGCATTATCACAAATGTTTTCTTCATCACTGACTTTGA
Organism: Fowleria isostigma; assembly: GCA_029814645.1. Lineage (NCBI taxonomy): Eukaryota > Metazoa > Chordata > Actinopteri > Kurtiformes > Apogonidae > Fowleria > Fowleria isostigma. The sequence continues at coordinate 17,238,776 of JAPTGZ010000012.1, forward strand.
CGATGCTCTCATTTGAAGATTGCATTGACTGGTTGTCCTCTTCAGAGTCTTCATTGTTCTTAATTTCATCCAAATCCACCTGCTTTGTTTGGTCCAGATGAGTATCTGTCTGTTGAGTGGAGTCACTGTCACAAATCTCTGCTACATTCTGTATGCCTTGGTATGTTACAGGTAGGAGTGTCTCATTTGTGTTTGTATCATTCAGATTCTCCTCAGGTATCTGCTCAGGACAGATGACCCCTGTGACATGACCCTCAGTGATCTCATGTTCTAGTCCGTTCACAACCAGCCTCTCAGAGTTGACATCTGCGTGAGACCTTTCTCTAACCTGGTCCACAAAGCCGTCATTCTCATCAACTAAAACAACTTCAGAATTATTACAGGTGGCCTTTTCTATGTCTTCCTCTATGGAACTGTCACACTGACCTTCTGCCTCTTGGCTGTCTGAATGAGAAACATTCTGAGCCATAGAAACTACCTCTTTCTCTGTTTCTACCGTCTCTGTCTGCACACTGTCCTCAAAGCCATTTCCCATGGGTGAATGCAGCTCCACTGATGTATGCACTAGACAGCTCAGGGGCTGCTCTGGAAGGCTCTCTGGGGTTTGTTCATGTGGGTTGTCATCCAAAAAAAACCTTGCTTCTATCGGGCCACAGTTCTCCATGATGGCCTCTAGATGGTCGCTTTTCTGGAGGACCCTTATGGAGCAGTTCTCAGAGTTGCCGAGCTGGGACTCAGTACTGTCTTCCAGTAAACTTTCCAGAGGGTCAAAGTCCCCAGAGGAGAAAAGCTCAGGCTCTTTAGTTTGTAGGCAAGGTTGGTGAGGTGCCGGGCTGTGAAGAAAAAAAATACATGTACTTAAATTAATAGAAACTGCTAGTAGAGTAAACAAATTAAAACTTGAATAACACTCTCACTATTGAAACTCTTAAGATAGTATATCCTTTGTTATTGTATTATTTGCTGATATGGATGTTCCAAAATCATGTTCAAGGGCAAACAAAGATTAATGTCTTGTAGGTGACCACACCACTTTGAACTACGGGAGATGACCGATATGGAAGGTTTGCTCTGTGTGGATGCATCTCAACCACTTTTAGCAGTTCCATGACTTCCATCAGGTTCAAGGTATCACAACCCAATATCAGAACCAGCCAAGCAAAAGGAACATATATTTTACATAACAACATTTAGACTAATGCTTATTGTTGTTGTTCCTTCCTACAGTCCTCTTTGCGTGAAGCTACTAAAAGCTGGTTCTCATAGTTAAGGATCCTTCCTTGTTTGTCACCAGGTTAGAGTCCTTCCAAACGATCAATAATACTCATGAATGGAACAGTCTGCAGAAATGGTCCCACCTCTCAAATCACTCATTCAGGAAGTCACTGGCACACATGACAGTAGTATTTACTGGGAAACTAATAAATATAGTTACAAGGGCAATAATAAAGGTGAGGAAGCATTTCTCTGTTGAGCTGCAACATCAGACAAACCTAGCTCAACCCAAAATGCAGATATTTTAAATCCACTTAAAAAAATGTCTCTGTTCTGATATTCTTAAATTCCTATTGCACCGTTCAACTTACTATTATTTCATTCTAAAATATTGTATCTTTTAATTGTTTTAATAAATCTTTAATTATATTACTTTCTTCTATTATGATTTGGTGTCCTGTGCTTTTTTGTTTTCACTCAATATATCTATTATTGATTTTATCATCTGGATGTGCTGTTTTTTTTAGATATTCATAAGCCCATTCCATTACCTTGTGTATGAAATGTGCTATATAGTATGAATAAAGTTGCCTTGACTTTTATGATTTCCTAATTAGAGGAAGTGCATTTTGCATTTACAAAGCAACGACCTCGTTATTCCTCAGGTTTGATGTTTGATTTGTGGTTATGGTTAGCTCTTTTGCATTTTACAGCATTTTTAAAAGACTTGTTCAGAGCATTGTAGAGGTTTAAAGCTGCGTATGACTTTCATCACTAATGTTTCATCAAGTCTGTAAAACCCGAGTCATAGCGTAGGTATCACAAATCCATAAGTCTTTCTGTGATTACGCACTTTAAACTCTTCCCTCACGGTGAACAATTTCTAAGTTTACGCCACCATAAACAAGTCTGCGTGTTTACAAACATAACTGGCAGATAACTCGGGCGTTTCCAGAAATTTGTCATGGTGTTACATTGTGGGAAGCGTAGTTCTACACAGAGAGAACCTGCTGGCTTTTGCTTGGTCAACCTTTTTTGTTGCTGCTACTGCGGCTGTGTGAAGCTACACTACCCACAATGCAACACTGTGACAAATTTCCGGAAATGTCCGAGTGACCTACTGGCTATGTTTGTAAACAGGTGGACTTGTTTATGGTGGAGTAAACTTAGAAACTGTTCACCCGGAAGAAAATGATTAAGATGTGTAATCGCAGAAAGACTCACGGATTCGTGACACTTGGGCTATGACTCGGGCTTTACAGATTTGATGAAAAATCTTTACAGATTTAATGCAGTTTTAAAGAGTTCCAAAGAGTCACAAAACCATGCTGGAAAATTCTGCAAAGAAAAGACTCAATCCTTGGCAGGATCTTGGACACTGGAACAGTCCTTAAGTGTAATTTTATCATCTTTATGTAAATGAATCTCTTTGCTTTGAAGTATGAGACTGATGAAGGCACATTATTTGTGCACCACAGTACTGACATGACTGATCTGTGCAAATAAAAATAAGCTGAACATAGTATGACAGCTCAGCTCATACCTTTCCATGGACTCATAAGACACTGTCAAACTAGGCTCCTTGATGGGATCATCCTCCTGAGCCTGAGCGAAGCCGCGGTTAGACGAAGCATAGGTGAGGATGGCGTCTGTCACAGTGTAGGGAGTGTGACCCTGAACACAGTCCTGGATGTGACCAACTGGCAGCTGGGTCTGTAGGAAGAGGTGAAGCTGGCTGTCGGACAGACACACTGTCATGTGCACCACTCTGTCATATGAGCACAAAGGAAACACAGGCATACACAAATGATTAAAGCTGAAACAATGGATCAGTTAATGGCCTTAATGAGCATTTCAAGAACTCACCATGGGTTTTAAACTGGTGGAATTCTATTCATTTATTTAACGTTTATTTAACAGGGATGGTACATACAGCATTGCCCTCAAAGGGAAAATGTGATGCATATAAGATGTCAAGCTTCAGCTTTGTCCCTGGTCAGGCTTTTGAATATGGTAAATTAATATAATACAATAAAAATACAAATTACACAGTGAATAAATGCCATAATAAATATATATAATATTGAATTATAAATATTGATATATAATAAATATTCAGTAATCCACTGGCACACATGAGAGTTATATTTAGTATTTTGATTCTAAACCCAATCATAATTAAAAGTATTTAGCAGATTGATTAATGATGTTGTTCTGATTCATGATAGTGTAACCAAGTATCTTTTTGGATATTATAACAAATATAGTGTCAATATGTATCACAATATGATTAAAACAGGTCTGGAATTATGCTTTTCTTTTAAAAATGCCAATGAACTGACCTGTCCAGAAAGGTCTGAAGTCCTTTTCTCCTCTTCTCCAGGAAGTCATCATTGCTGAAGGAGAAGAGGGACTTTCCTGGAAGTTCAGGGACTGGTCTGAAAAGATGGAAAACAAACAAACAAACAAAATATATATATATATATATATATTTATAGCTTAAGGAGTATTTGCTCTTTATAGTAAGGGCATTTTAGCTGAAATGTCACCAATCTGTCAAGTAAATTGTTACCAAGCAATTTCTTCACCAATATGTTTGTAGAGGTGTGTCATAACATGTCTTAAAATGTTGAACTTCAACTCTCGTGGGAAACCCTGAAAAAACCTGCATGTT
>JAPTGZ010000012.1:17259858-17282275 GCA_029814645.1 Fowleria isostigma
CATAAGAACAGGTTCTGTTTTTTCAAATGTAACAGAGGCTGTGATAGGTGGAGGTGACCATAACTATACTAGGACAACCAATAGGATTAAATCATACATTTTAATGTTTAACTTTATTTTTTTAATTCATTTGTAATTTATTTATTCATTTTTATTATTTTTATTTTAATTGTTTTCACTATTTTTTATTTTTCAAATAAATAGAATTTTCACTTTTTTCCAGAAGTTTGCCAATGTAGTAACAATTGTAATACCCGAAAAAGGAAAAATACACTGGAAAAACCACATGTTCCCTAGTAAACACATTTATGGGTTGTTCCTAGTAGGTGTCCAAGAGGGAAAGTGTTAAGACACTCCAGGTGAGTAGTGTAAAATTTTAAAGTAATGCTATCACCGAAACGTCCACAGCATATTATTTACACAAGTATGAAAAAAAGTATTACAAGTTTTTGAAATTTGTACGTTCAGTTATACAAATTAGGCATTATCTCATTAAATATGTGTGACTTTGCATATAGCATTTATAGCAGCTTGAAAAAATACAGATTGAAGGAGTAAACTAGCCCAAAATTGACCAGTGCATAAGGAATGGTTGTTGCCTGCCGTGTCTCGCCTTGTTATGGTTTCTCTGTTACATTACACAGTGAATACCATTCATGACAACTAGAACACAAGAGTCACCGTTGAAAATAAAAACACTTTATTAATCAATAAAAACAATTCTTGATTGCCAGCAAATATCTCAAAACAGGGAACTACATCCAAACTGAAAGCAGAGGGTGAGACTGTTATGGAGACAACTGACAAACTACATAAATCATGACAAACACAAACATGGAAATATTTACATAAGACAAGACAAAAAAAAGTGCACTAAGTAGTAGCAGTACTAAATAGTTGGTGTTGCACTGGGTTACACTGAAGTGAATGTTAACCAGTTCATGCCTGAATATCACATTTAATGAGAACATTTCTTCTTTCAAAACAAGTTTTTTGGACATCATCTTAATGTTGCAAATTCAGTTTGTAAATATTCTAGCCTAACTGCTATCTCAGCTGCATCGACTGACCTATTTTTTAAAGGGTGATGAAGTACACTTACCAACAAACTTCACTCAGACAAGTAATAGCACTTCTACTTTGAGAACAATTCTTCTGTGGTTCTCAAAACCTTTTAAAGTGAATTTAATGATATTATGAAATAAAGGCATTCAAATCAAAGTGGCCAATAAACACATTCTGCTAACTGTCAATTCACACATACAAACGACTTCTTTCAAAACCTGGCTCACTTTGTTTTTAACACACAACTTAAAATCGTAGAGCTCGTAATATTTAAGCCAACGACTTGGCTTTACAGCAGTTAAAAAAGTTCAATTACCTCAAGTGGCTTTCAGTTGGATGGCAAATAAGTTATTTAAAAGGGATATAGCTACACCAGCTGAGCCTGTTTATGCTTAAAACGGGGCATCCAAGACACAAACAGAAAAAAATGATTCAAAACGTTAAACTGTGACAGGCTGGAGCTGGTGAACATACAGTACTCTCTGGAGCTCCTGGCCCATCACATTGCCTTAAATACCTCTTACGATTACAGGCTCGGCACAAATTCTTTAAATCAACAAAGAAGGTGTAGACTTACATAAAGCTGATGTGGCTAGATTTATAACCTTGCTTATACTACAGATTATGAACATTTAATAAGAGCCGTCCTAATCGCAGCTCCCATATTTAAACCTGCAGCGAAGGAATAGCAACAGACACGGCAAATGCATATAGCCAAGCCTTTTAAGGACAAATTACAGTGCTATGTATAATTAGGAAGTTGATACATTTTGCAATGCAGTGTGCCTCCTCTCTAAAACATCCATTTGCTCCACTTGCAGGACTTCCAGGCGTCTTTAACAGTGGCCAGCCCAGGAACACACTCAGACTGACTCTCCCTTGACTCAACATTGTACACATGAAACCCAATCGCTGTTGGACTTTCTACAATTAGATCCCATTAAGAAATGGACTCAAAAACTGAAATTTGCACAGTATTAGAGTGCAGGGTTCGAGAATTGTAAGTTGTATATAGAGCATGTTGAAGTGCACCATACAACCTTTGGTTAGTATAGGTGTAAATGGCATCCTACATGATAGACTTCCTTTAGCCTTTGGTATCTAAACTCTCAACCATAGGTGCCTGAAGATTTGGGACACTGAAGCCTTGATGACTATGAAAACCACTCAAAAGTCTTCAGGATGGGATATGATCAGATAGTCCTTTAAATCATTGCCTTCGGTGCATAGGTATCCCAACCATCCTTTATGACTGTTCTTTCAATCGCACTTTTCTTGACAACAGTCCCTTCATTTACCCTTACAAAACATCAAATCTTCTCTTTCCTCAGTGGTTTGGTGCAAAAGGATCAAGAGCAGCTAAATTTTTCTAATAGCTCATTTTATGTCCTTTTAGATCCCTCGTCTCCTTGCTTGTTTTCCCCCTCATCTAAATAATTAAATATCAGTACTCAAACATAGAGCTACTTCTGCTTCGAAGTTGTTTCCAAGAAAAAAATGCAGGAACAGAATGAAAAGGGAAAAACTAATGCAGGAAGAGTAGTCAACAATGCCATTTTTCTACTCACCAGTATCTTCTCAAAGGAAAAAAGGACATCTCTCTTGCATCTGCAGAAATCTTTCTTATTGACTTTGCAAAGTGATAATAATCAGCAGTTTGCCCCCTCACTTCTTTTTGTCTTTTTGTTTTTTCTCTGGTTTACGATTCTGCTCAGCACTTGTCATACCGCGGGGCATGATTAGCACACTGCCATCAGCGCTGTACTGGAGCGAGTACTCGCTGGGGCAGTAGGGGCGGCCCTCCTCGTCTCGAAGCTGATTGAACACCTCTTGGTAAAGACTTTGCATTTTCTGCTTCATTTGCCGGATGGAACGTATAAACTCCATCTTCTCCTTCAGCAGACGGGCCTTGTCACGCCTCAAGTCTTGGACACCCTGCTCCAGGTTTAGGATGGTGTCCAGCTTACGCTTGCGACAGTTCTGGGCTGCCATCTTGTTCTTGCCACGCCTCCGGATGTCACGGATGAGAGCTAGCTGGGCTTCACTCAGGTGGTGTTTGGCGAGGAGCTCATTGAACTCTTCCACAGGCAGGTTAATGATCTTGTCATTAGAGAATGGGATTTTCATGGCCCGGGCCCGACGTTCATCACGACTTGAGTGCTTGTCTAGCAAGTCCTGAGGAGGCTGAAGCTTTGAGCTCTGTTTGTCTCGGACAGTCTTCTTGCCGGTTGGAATCGGGAGCTCTGGGTGCTCCACAAAGGCAGAAGAAAGAGGCAGATTGTAAGTGTGATTGTGGCTAATGCTGTCAAGCTGAGGGAGGTTGTGGAACTGGGAGGGGTCCTGATAGCTCATGCGGCACAGCTTACTGTACCCTGGCTGATAACCCCCAACAGCACCTTCTTCTGTCTCCGCAGTAGCCACCTCAGAGTCAGTGCTGTAGCCAACAGCTCCTTCCTCTGAGAAAGTGGCAGAAGTTGAAGAGGAAGAAGCTGCAGAAGAGCAGGATGTCTCGGAGCTGCTTGGAGATGCAGGGCTGTGGCTGGAGTCCAGGGAAAGACCAGAATCTGAGTCAAGTTCATCCTCCAACTGGGAAGCTTGGGCCTGGCTAAAGCCCTCCTCCATGGCAAGATCCAACAAGCTAATCTCGTCGAGCATGGACTCTTCCAGCAAGGTGCTGAATGGATCAGGCAGAATAGGTGTGGATGTGATGTTGTTACTGGAAGTGTTCAAGTGTGGTGGCAAAAAGATGCCAGTCAGGTTAGTGGCTCCAAATGTGGAGTTAACATTGGTATTGTTGTTGGAGGAAAGTCTGAGCATGGTGGTTCTGGGGGTGAGGCTAACGGAGTCCAACTGTGGATTGAAAATTTGGGGGAAGTCTTGACTGCAGCTAGGGAGGGAGGCCTGATGAAGGCTGACATCCTGGTTTATTGGTGTTGATCGAGAGGAAAGTCCAAAGTTTGCGGCATTGTTCGACTCAGGTGTCCCGCTTGTGCCACTGACATTGCTGGAGTTGGTGTGGGCTGTAGAATTGTTCACTTCCATTGCCTATGAACAGACAGTGATTCAGGGTTAAGTGCATGTTTCATAAAACACTTTCAAAATCTTATAAAAACACAGAAACCAATATGCTTTTCAGAACCAATACCAATAGTTAGTTATATAATATATATAATAAATATTTGAGATCTGCAATTTCTGAGTTAACACCTACTCTTAAATTTCTTTGAGGTGACTGTGAATAAAGTATAATTCAATCATATTTCAACATCAGTTACTAGGTTCTGACAAACCTAAAGGAATTATAGATAACAACCAGTAAATAAAAGGTTGATGCAGTCTTATTTGTGCCACCAATCAAACAGTTTTGTGAGCAGTATATTACTGGATACTGCAGAAAAACAAGGCTGCAACACAGTGGCGCATTTTTAAATTGATTCAGTCTTCAGATTTATTCTCTAAACTGCTTAATGTTCAAGAGGGTCACAGGGGTGTAGGTTACAGGGGTGTAGGTTATCTCTGCTTTTAACAGCCAAAGGTGGAGTACACTCTGGATGTGTGGTCAGTTCAAGCTCAGGCTGACATATACAACTTTTACATTCACACCTTCAGATAGTTCATGCACACCAATTAACCCAGCTATAATAACAATAATAACAAACATAAAGTAACTCCAACAGAAAGAACCAATCCACCTGTGCTGGGATCAAACCCTGGGCCTCCTTGCTTGCTACCCTAAATTGATTAATTTTATTGGATATCTTGAAAATACGAATATAATAATGACAAACGTAGAATATCAGATCCAATAACCTGCCAGGTCAATCTCTAGATATAAAGTACAACTAAAAACAGATACATGTCAGTTCTGTTTAGACAAATACTGATGGCTCTGTGAAAAAATAAAGTACATACTTGTAGCTCCATGATGGCCATAATGTCCTGCCACTGCTGTTCCAGGTCTAGCTGTGGCTCTGCCTGAGGCAGCTGTGATACCAGAGGGAGGCCCTGAGATGTAGAAGGAACTTCTTCATTGGAAACTGATATTTCCGAGGTGACAACTTGGGCTGGAAACTAATTGAAAAGAAAGACGAGCAATATGTTAATATCTTATGTACAGTACTTGAATTTCAGACTTTCAATAATCTGAAAAATTAAAACTCTTATTGTTTGTACCTCTGTCTCCTCTCCAAAAGGGAAAGTGGCCTCCAACAGCCTCAAGCATTCTTGTAGAGACAGTGATGTCTGAGAGCCCAGACCAGGCAACTGAAAAAACAATAAGGTACCGGTGAGGTTTGTCAGTTTTGCTGAAATTTTTCTTCGTTTGTTTAGTTTATAGAAACTGATGAAAGTAACAGATACCAATGAATGTTAAATGTGAACTACATTTAAATGTCACTAAGACAGTGCTTTAAATGGCAGATGCAGGGGAATAGCAACTGTTCCTCTAAAGTCAAGCTTTCAAGCAGATGTGGAGATAAATAACTTGAATTCATAACAGACTGGGTCAGTATAACATCTATATCTAAATCACATTGAGCAATTATATGGAAAATATAATTTCATTCATCCACAGTCAGAAAGTGGTGTAGTCAACAATGTGAGGAAATTCATGTTTTAGATACGTTCATGTTTTAGTGATTTCATTTTTATTGTCTGCAAGATAAAGCAGTTCAGTTCAGTATAAGGTAAACTCTATCATATGTAAACCCTTTTAGTCGACTAACCTGCTCTGGAATGCTCTCTCCTGTCTCCCCGTCCACTGGCTGAGCCCCTTGTGAGTTCACTCCATTTCTCCAGCTCTCTTGCTGCTCAGTCCTGTCCTTGTTCTCCTGTGGGCTGGGCTTTTCCTCCTCAGCCTCCTTCTGTCGGTTGCTGTAGTTGAACACTTCTCTTCCTGCACCAAGGTCAATGTCCTGTCGCCACAGAATGTCAATCAAATCAATGTCCTGGAAAAATAAAATATTAAAATGATTATTAAAAAATGTTATGTATTTTCAAAACTTTAACTGAAATGTAAGTATGTCAGGCACAGGTCATTTAATATACCTTGACTGAAACTGAGGATAACTACTAATAATGATGACTAATAAGTTGATTTATATGTTTTTCCTTTTAAATACAAGGACACTAAAGCCATTCCATGATTTAATTTTGGCAGAGGAGAACAGCAGATCATGTAACAGAATACAGTCAGATGATGAAACCAGGACATAAATACTTAGCCACGGTGGTTATCATGTGATCAGAAAAAAAGTCTCAGTTAATTACAATCCAGCAATGACTTTGTGTAACCTCTAACTATACTGCTTCAGTATGGCAGTTCTGTGCCCATTTTCTTTAACAAAAACTTGAATTCAGCTGCAAAATAGCTATTAAAAAATGCCAGATCCATAAATGTTGCGAGTAAGTACATATTAACTACAAGTCTTTTGCATCCATTTACAGGCCTGAATGGTAGACAGGTACTGGTTCATGTGCAGTTCCTCAATTTTGATAGGCATCTCCAAAAACATCATGGAATAGGACCACAGTTGTAATGAATGTGGCTCAACCTGTCCAACTAAAAATACCTGACACTGAAAAACTACCTAGGGTGTGAGCAATGAATCATATTTTTATTGTCTCACCTGTTTATACTAAACAAAATTGAGTTTTGTGGTTGTACTGATATACTCAAAATGTATTTTCAAATGTTTTCCTAAACACACCAGTCCTTTAACTGGCATCACCAAAGCCCTCAGTGGTGTCTGTTCTCCGTATGTGAAAAATGGGTTTATTATTAAATTAGGGCAATTCATGCAGGACAAAATCCAAGGGGTCCCATCACTTTGCATCACAGGAGTTACAGAAGTGACAATGAGAAACTCTAAAAAGGTGGTCTCAAACCACTCCTTTTACATCTGAGTGAAGGCCAAAATGAACTACAGTACCTCTTTGGTGAGGTCGTCATTGCCCTCCCTGTTGCCCTGCTCCTGGTTACCCTCTGAGGCTACAGCTCCCAGGCTGCTTTCTGCTGCATTCAAGTTGTATGTGGATTCAGATGCTCCACTTCCTCCCCTCATGGCCGGGGTAGCGTCAGGGTTGTTAACGTCCTCTAGGCCGGCCCCATTGTCCAGGGTGATGCTGGGACTGGACTGGCTGCTGGCAGACACCACAGTCTCAGAGTCACGATGCACTAGCCAGGTGTTGAGCTCAGTACTGGGCACAGAGAGGCGATCCAGCTGGCGCACCTGGTTCAAAAGCCGTCGAGTGGTGAAAAAATGGTCGAGGTCCACACTCTTTGGATGGATGCCATAGCCGTCCAGTGTGTTGCGCAGGTTGTGAAACTGTGTTTGGGTGTAGGCTGAGCTGGGGCCCAGGATTATCTCTCTCAGTGGGGGCAGCTGATTGCTCAGGTAGGTGTCAACGTCCACCCGCACCCCGATGAGGCTCAGAAGGATGGTGAACTGAATCAGGCCCTCTGTGAAGTACTTTTTCAGGTAAAGCATTTCTTTACAAAGGAACAAAAGGTGAAAGTAAAAAACAAAAACAAAAATGGGGCCAACAACTATGGATCACTACTTCTGTACTTCTGCTAGAAGACTGAGGTGGACACATAAATGTAAAAAATAGTGTAAGATAGCAGGGGGAAAGGGTCTTCAGCAGGATTCGGTGAATTTTTAAGGTGTATAAGGTCCAAGGTTGGGTTTCCACTTCAGATAGAGTCCAATTTGTGTTGAAAACTTTGTTCTTCATAAGGTTCTCATCTTCTCATACCTGACAAAAGTGAGAAATGAAACTGCATACCTTAGCTCAGCATAAAAGACACACAGCCTTGACCCCCCCAGATAACAAAGTCTTACATACCTACATTAAAATTAAACCCATAGTAATGAATAAAGAAAGCAGGACTTGCTAGCCCACTGCAACCAGTCCATCCTCCCAGAGAAGTGATGTCGGCTTGCACCGCGCAGTGCCTCTAGAGTCTTGGAAATTCAGCAGACTACTGATGATGAATACAGGGCTTTGGCATCACCCCACCCTTGACAGGACAACTACTTCGTGTGGGTGCTGCTGAAGGTGAATGAGGGAGTCTGGAAAGCTCGCTGGCTAGCAAACGCACTAACAGCAGCGTTAGGTGGCAGGCAGGGTCCCTCCCTCTACGCCGACAGCTGCGCCTATCTTCGTCCTTATGATATTAGCCGTTAGCCACCTTGTATTTGCTATTACATACACACAGCCACCCTATTACACAACAAATACTTCCTACTTGGTAAACTGTCACGACATCTGCTAGTATAATTTCGTGTTTTAATAATTAGAAAGTGACAATCATCACAACTAGTATTTATTGACTTTCTACTTCCGCTGTAGCTAGCATCAAACAATCTCCCTAGCAACAAGTGGTGAAAAGATGAGTGACAGGCTGGAGACCCATTCACAGGCCCCAAATACGTCAGCGACACATGACTCCATCGACTGCCAACCAATAGAAATTGAGAGTGGGTGGGCCTTAGCCGAAATGCTAAACTACTGGAACTCAGTGCATACATACTGTGCTAGCTTTGTAAGCTACTTTGCTGCTAACCGCCTGCCCCCTCGACTAGTTAGAAAGTAACAACTGTCTTTATTGAGTACATAATTCTGTCCACTGAATCACGTACATGCACTGCCGTTTAATCTGTGTACTTGGTAGTGTTAGCTAACACTATGAATCACGGCAATCCCAAGTATAGCCTTACGTATTATCGATAATTGAAAATAGCTTTATTTTATACTTACGCATGAAGATTTTGGAACTGTGTCTTCATGCCACGAGTCCACATCACCCAGTAATAATAAAGTCCTGCTTCATTAAACGTCCCAGAGTTTTCCTCGATATAGCACTCTCCAGCCTTTCCTCATTGAATGGCCCACCATGACTTGCAGAATTGCTAGCTGGCCCGGCTAGCCTAGCAGCACCGCTTGACACCAAAACACGCTTTCGCACAGAGCATGCGTAGAACATTCTAGTGGCAAGCTTTCATCAGCCGACTAAAAATTCCCTCACTGATAATAATAGATGTATACCAATAATACCTTATATAAAGTGAATGCGCCACTACTTTGATTTAAAAATAATGAAGTAAAAATATGGACATAGATTTGATGCAGAACTAATAAATTTAAAAATGTAGAATATTTTTATTCTTATTCACAATACAGCCATTTTTGTTGTGGATTTCAATTACTTTTGCCCATCTCTAAATTTTGCAAGGTAAATATTGTAAAGGTGCTTTGTGTGTTTTATGTACAATTTTCTTACTTCTTACTGTTTCTGGAAAATGCAGCTTGACAGAACAAACAAGACTTTACTTTAAATAACACTTTTATTTTTCCAGAATCCATGAAGTGAACAACATTGCCATAACTAAAATATGTAAATGTTAAGTCCATTATATGGTAACTCCCATCAAGTTGACAGGCCGGTTGTGGTATCGCTTTGAAATGTCTGCTTCAATCTGTCAAAATAAATAAGAGTGAAAACAGTATGATGTAGTAACAGTATCACATTAAATCTGAGATTAACTGCTATTCTACTAATAACGTACCAGCTTCTGGAGTTCCCGGGTGCATCCTGCCAGCAGGTCAACACGAGGCTCCAGTCTGGACTGTTCCTCCAGTGCTTCCTGCCTCTTCTCAACCATCATAGCGCTTTTCAGCACCAAAATATCTGCCTGCTTCAGCTTCTGTCTCAGCACCTCTGACACACGTTCAACATACCTGAACACAGATTTCATATAAATTTCATTTCACATATAAACAATTGTAACTAAAAACAAAAGGCAAAATTATCCCAATTATCATGGATTTTCTTTCCATTTGCAACAGAAAGAGCTGACAGCAACATTGTCACTGTGTTCCTATTATTAAATGTTTTGACCATATAGAACAATCTCAACATGATGTATGACATTTCGTAGTATACCTTGGTGAGGCCTGTATCATAAAGAGGTGCTGCATCCGAAGTGAGGTGAGTCTGTCCAGAACTTCGTGCACTTCTGCTAGCATTTTTTGAATGTGTTCACGGCTTTGGCCTTGGATGACAGAGGGAGCCAGCTGGAACTGACTCATAGCTACTATATCTGCTTCTTCACTCATCTCATTCAAACGCTGGGTCAGGAACACTTCAAGCTATGAAATTAAAACAACAAAAAACATGGTAACCTATCTGGGGAAAAATGTTTATGCGTACTTATCTAGTATATAAATTAAGATCTCAGTAGTTGTCAGTAAATAAGTGAGTACATATGTGCAAAGTCCTAAAATAAGAAAATTACCATCAATGAAGTTCCTACATTTTTTTTTTTTCACATTTTAGAATTTAACAAAGGAGTCACTATAAGGGAAGAAATTACTGCAGGCTAGAAAACAGTAACAACATTTTACCAGTTCTCTTTTGAGTTAAAACCCAGCAGAACTGAATACCATAACTGATTTTGAGGCTTTTAATACTAGCACAAAACTACGGCTTGAATAAAAGCACATCTGTAAACATTCAGATACACAATTGGATCATTATTTTAATTTTTATTAAATTTTGCTTCACTTATTGTGCTTGTATAGTTACATGTACATTGCATTACATTTATTTAAATGCAACAATAACAGCATCCTTATCAAATACATTCAAACACATATAATGTAAATATGTATTTCTACATTTCAAAGGCAGGAACTGGACATTTAATTAAAAAATATTTAAGCAATTAATTTATTCTTATTGCTGGCAATGACATTCAAGTAATTTCAGCTGTAACTGATCTGTAGAAGTGCTGCATAGTGTGAATTAATCTGTTTTTCTTTACCTCCATCAGTTCATCAATGAATTGGCTGCGTGACTGAGAGTTTTCCAGAACAGATAAAGCATCCTCACCCCTTGCCACACCTTCAGGACCTACAAGATAATGTGCATCTTTTTAGTAAACACACATTTCAGCTGCTGTGCATGAGATTAATTTGACAGGAGGCAACAGGAATTAAAGATAGTTACAGTCTGTTCCTGCATCTACAATTTCAATTTCGATGGGAGCTGATTCACCATCACCCCAGTCAATACCATCTGCACCAACGTCCTTTTGAGAAAAACAGAGACCATATTAAGAATAATGTAACTGTATTGTATAATTGATATAACTGCTGTTTCTGTCTATATCATTCTTCATTTAACAGAATATTTTCATTGCGTTTTCTTAAATGGAACAAATAAGTGCACCAAAAAAATGTAAATAAAAACAGGATTAAGGCTGTTACCTCAGTGCCAGGCTCCAAACTGATGCCCCAATCAATTCCATCCTCAACTTTAATGCCACAGTCTGTTTCTTTGCCTGTGCCAAAGTCTCCCCAGTCAATCTAAAGCAGGTTTGAAAGCACGACAAGGAAAGACAATTCGGTGAGGCAAATCTGTAGCAAATGAAAATGTGAAGAGATTCATTAGTCTGACCTCTGTCGGAATTTCTGAATACATTTTATAGCAGTGGTAGGACAATTAATTGTAATTTTTAGATAACTGGCAATGTTTTGATAACATCAGCCAGCTATTACAGAAAGGCCTAAAACAAAAAACAACTGCAGACACATCTGCAATAAATTGTGGTAGTTGCATCAGTGCAGCTGCTGTGGAATGATCCTATTGTTTAATTAAAATTAACATAAATGCATGGTGCATAGAGTGCAGAATATGTCTACATAAGGAAACAGAGATAATGAAAACATAAAAGACAAGTTCAAACAGTCACTAATGTTATATTCAGCAATTTGTTGTCTCATTTGCTATTCTAATTAAGCGGCATTTTATCATATGCAAAAAACATATTGATATTTGATACCTGCTGCATTATTTTCTTAATAATCATATTAACATAGTGGGAAAAACTCCAGCACTAGTTAAAATAATGATAACAAAAAAAAAAAGAATAGAATAAATGTTTGAAAATAAATAGGACACAGATCTAACCGTATCCTCTGTGACTTCTTCAGCGGGTGCTTCCTCCACAACAGGCCGCTCAACTACTGTGGGGACATTTCCAGTTCTCCACTCATAAAATGTTGTGTTTCCTTTCTTCTGGACAAACATCAGCATAGGCAGGACTGGTTCAGACCTAAAAATAAGAACGTGCAGGCTTTAATTCAGTTGTATATTAATTTTCATTCAGACTCTTGTAAGTGACAAGTGCAGTGTAGCTGTATTGTACAGTTAAGAATTAAGAAGCAGCCCAGTACAACTATCCACTGATATATCCTGGGATTTCAAGGATGTTCAAATCAAGACAGTATAGAGAACAAAGAAGAAACATTATTTATTTTCACAATACTTACCACTCACATACAAAGTTTGTGAAAGCAGTGTAAAGTTGGATTTGCTCCTCGAACTTTGCCAAATCCTTTCCAACTTCCTCCAGAACCAATGGTAGATCTTTCACAAGAGCCTGCAGCTCACGAGGCACATTGTCTCCCTGGCAAAGTAGAAAATAGGCAACAAAATATAGAATTGTGCTCAGTTCAGAATCGCTGTTTTTAATGTTCTTCTGTGGATATGCATGTGTTTGCACTTACTTTGATGCCATACTTTTTGCAGGCAGCGTAATAACGTTCCCTCAGGTCTGCAGCTGAGCTCTGGCACTCTACTTCCCGCCTGCTCAGCTCCTGCTGCAGCTGCTGGGCTTTGGCCAGCTGCTTCCTCAGAGCCGGGCCTTCATAGCTGACATTACGACTCAGCAAACTGGCCACCTCCGCTGAGATGTACAATAGAATTACTATTATTCAAAAAAATATGTATATGCAAGAATTTATAGGTGTACATTAATGCCCCAAATGATTTACCTGGACCTGATCGGTATAAACAAAACTAAAATATACTAATGCCTAATCTAAAGACAAGAAAGAAGTGTTTTTGGTCTGCAGGGAGTGTTACACCGATAGCTCGTAGAGACTTACTGCCCAAAAGGAAAAGACGAAGAAGAAGATATATTATTCTCTGGGTGAATACAGATATAAAATGTAAAGATTTATACTTACCCAAATAGACACTGTCCACCTCATACAGAGACACAATCTCCTGCCAGTCCTAGAACAGAGAAATACAATTCAAATCCAAAATATCAGGGATCTCACAATTTCAGTTGGTTAAAGCAGGGCACTATAGCACAAATGATCCAAATAGACTGTTTTTATTATCCCGACTATCCATCTGGAAATATGACTAAACTGCAATGTGTGAAAATGCATCTTTTTCACATGCTCTCACCTTCATCCTCTGAGATGAATATCTGCCAAAGATGTTCTTAGATGAAGCCTCTGTTCCTTTCAGAATTTCCACTATCCTCAAGCAGTGAAAATAGTGAATGTCTAGCAATGAAAACCAACAAAACAGACACAGAATTATTAAAGGCAACACTTTATATTGACTGAATTTTAACAAAAACTGTGCTTAAACCACTGCTAGACATACCCTTCATCACACAGTGATACACTTGGTAATTATAAATGGACCAGGTAATTGCTTGGTCAATGTTTTTGGGCTGATTGTTTGGCGTTATGAGATCATTCTTAGACTAGTTTTAAAATTCCTCCTGGGAATACTTAAGTATTATGATTTTAATTATCATGATTCATCACAAATCATGTAAATAAATCCACATGAACACAGATGCACCTACAAACAGGTACCAATGACAGTTCAGCTGCAATGTTAGTGCACTCCATGTTTTTATTTACAGTAAGTGCACACAGACTGCATAGATCTACTGACTGAAACAGGAACAATGCCCACATAATGATGTAAAACATGTGTTCATTTAATTCCAGTGGATCTCATGTGTTATGATGATTATTATTATTACAGTTGTTATTATTATCATTACAGTATTGCATCTGATCAGATACAAAAACAGGAATATATCAACATTATTGTCTGCTTTGCTCTCAAGTAATCAACATCAGTGCATGAAAACCATTCCTGTTAATAAGAATCTGGGTTTTAAGAATTTTAAAGAAACCTACATGAGCCAGAAAGAAGTTGCTTGATCTCCTCGTTCTCTGGCATGTCCTGGATGGCAGCATTGATCTTCTCTCTTATTAGTTTCACTGCACTCTGCCATTTCAAATTGCAGTGGCGTCTGTCAACCAGCCAGTCTGTGGACACAGTATGATTGTATATTACCACTAGCAGCTTTGGTATGATTAAACCTGTTAAAAGAAACATTTAAAGTAGGAACAGTGGGCTATGGATGTCTTAAAGAAGAGTTTTTATACACCCATTACATCTGCGTGTTTGTGTATGTTAATTAGTCTTTTGCCTTACCTACAAGCTTGCTGGTTTGTATGTCAATAGGAAGATTTTGGATATTCTGCTGAAATGAGAAGATGACTTGTGAAATTTGTCATTTACAGCAAAAAAAAGACACCAATGCAAAACAATGCCTAAAATAAGTCCAGATGCTTGGCTAGTAGTGATTATATAATCGTTAAGAATATTTTCTACATTGTGTCGTCAACTTTTGACCTTAAACATCACTGAGACCCAAACAGCAACAGATACGAGACAACACTAGCTACATTATCCAAAGACCCACAGCTGTAATGAAGTCACAGAGGAAAATATATTTTTTTGTGGTTACAGAGGCAAAATAACAAACTACAACAGCATGTAGACTACACATTTAGCATTTAAACACCATCATTAAAAAGAAGTTTGTTTGGATCAATGTTTTTATTACTATATAGAAGAATGGACTTTGGCTTTAAAAAAAAATCTAGGGTGGCTCGCTAGCTAAATTAAAACGGAGAAAAATAAATTCTGCTAACACTCACCTCCATTGTTTCTTCGTCGCTTTATAACGAAATCACTTTATGGACTTCACGGTTGCATTATATCTTTGTTTTAAAGGGTTTTTGTACAGGATTATTTGCACCATCCGGTCGTCACTGTTTATGACACGTACGAACAGGACAGCCAATAGAATGAGGCGATGTTAGAAATCGACCAATGACATTCTACTTTATTGGCAGCTGCAGCTGATTGGGTAATACTGCCGCTACTGATTTCAATTTGTCGGTAGAGGGCGTCGTAAACCTTCAACTGACTGTCGTAATAGTGGCAGAAACTCTGCCACTCTCAGATGAATAAATAACAGTAGTACATTTTATATGTTTTTAAGATTCAGTAAATAAAACGACATTAAGTCCCCTCTTTAACTGGGATAAATATTTTTTTTGTGGTCTCATGCAGACATGAACCACAGATGGATTTTGGGAGCATAATACGTTTTAAATTACATTACCTAATGTTATTTTGTGTCTGTTTAACGTGTGAATCTGAGGTCATGAAGCTGAACCACACTTTTTTATATATACATAGTAAAGATGTTAGTTAAACATGGTTTTTTCATGCATTTCAATGCATTTTCACTCAGCTGGAAATTATATAATAATGGTTTGTATCAATGCTACTATACTAATTACAGTGTTTGATTGTAGTGCCATTGTTTCAGCAATGCACAGGAACTGTTTTAGTTGTCATTTACCAGTTAAAATCCCCAAACTAAATTTTTCTTAACCTTATCAGAAAATGAATAACATGCCTGGCTGTGTGGTGTGTGAAGATCAAACTGCCATATAAACCTCCATGTACAGCAGCTGCATCTCTCATGTGACCTTAATTCAGATAATTTGAATGTCAACCAAACTTGCAAAGTAAGTGTCCATTTACTTTCTGTGATTTACGCAACTCATGCAAAACATCACAGGCACTTTTCCTTTTTCAGAGACTGTTTCGTGCCTGCATCTCCTTCTGTCTGTCCGTCCATCTGTTTTTGTGTTTTCCCCTTGGTTACTAAATTACTAATTGCTAAGATTAAAGAACAATGAGAAACTTCAAGTAGACTGCAAGATGACTTGCTTCTATGACTGAATACTATGTTGACCTAGGAATGGTTTCAAAATGCAATCAATGAAGTGATTTTATTTGCAGTTTGGAAAGCTGCTCACCTCTCAGGTAAACTCTGTTGTCAGTGATCCTGATGTGCACTGGGTTGGCCCACACAATGCCTCAGTAAATCACATGGTTGCAACATTTACTCTTAGGTACTCAGCTGGGCGGGCTTTAGGTGAGTGTTTGAGGAGGGTGTGTGCTGTAGTAGAGCAGAGAATAGAGGAACAAGGTAGGGTAGAGCCAGAGGAGAAGGGATGCTGCACTTGTGCTTGATCACCTGAGAAGAAGAATTCAAAAACAACACTGTGAAGAGGTTCAGAACCTGCAAGCATGGCAGAACAAGTTCATGTTTAAAGGCAACTCTCTCTGCCAGTTTTTCTTCGTCAAGGTGAGTAACATATTTGTGCACCTAAATAGTAAAGTAGTTGTCACAGAAAGTTAAAGTTTATGTGCTTGTAACACGTTTCAACAGTGTATAAAAAGAACTACTTAATTAGTAAGTTGTCAGTTTGATTAGGTTAAATATACAAGTAATACTTTTCACCACAAGTTCTTTTAACTGTCATCTTTGTCTATTAATCCAATGTTTGAAGAAGAAAAGTAGTTGTCATTACATTATAACGCATTCATAGTATTAATGTTTATAAAGTTAGTAGTCATACAGTATAAGCAGACATGACAAGTACTCAAAGAGATCATTTACCCTTAAGTTGTGACTTCTGTTGTGTTTAGAAATAACACTTAAAATAATATTTTGAGTTGTTTTTTTTCAGATATTTTTTATTTTACTTATCAGGCAAAGGATCAAACATCTAAACTAGAGATCAATTCACTCAACCTTGGTGCTGTGGGTCAGCAGAGAAACTGGCACAAGGAATGTAACCTGAGAATCTAATGAACTTCCAACTCGATTATAAGGTCCACAGTGTCCTTGTGCCCTTCTCCTCCAGCTAAAACTTGTGCCCCTGAAAGTCTTTGCAGCTGGTTAGTGATTTCTGAACGTGGCCACAGTTTTCCTTTCCTGCTGTGATCTCTGAGGCTTTGCTGAGCGGCTCACCCCCCGCATAACAGAATACATGGTAACTTATTAAAGAGAACTATGGAGGGCCTCTTTTATGTCAACACGCCTTTTTGTCTCAAAGGTCACATCTAAGTCAAACATGGCATACTAAAAGAAATGTGTGTGCATATTGTAAGACTATTTTTCCTTACATAATGTGATGTGAAAGTGCTGTTCTGGCCTTTGTTGTCATTTGGTTGGCAGAAACTGCTTGATTGAAAGTCAGCAATACTATGCAAATGTTTTGTAAATGTTTGCTATAGGGCAAATGTATTTTTGAAAAACAAAACATAGACATGATGCTGAACTGAGTTGGAGGTCATAAATGATAAACCACTGAAATATTACATTTAGCTCTTTAACCTAAAGGTTAACATGTAAAAGTACTGATGAACAGAAATAAAAACTTGATGTGTTTACTACTGCAACCACCGGGGGATACCAAATCAACAAAAGCCTTTTGTCAACAACATTGTATACCTGTGTAGACACAAGCAAGTCAAAAATAAGTACAATTAAGAAACAAAGGGCTAAAAAATCATGATTAGATGAGAAGAACACAGCATGTCCTTAAGAAATCTGCCTCAGTTTGTATTTGTCTTAAAGTATTTAAAGATTAAAGTCTCAAAAGTGATAAAGACACAAAAACTTTAGAGGTTTGAACACTTGCGTGCCTTTTCTTTGCCAGATGCTAAACATCAGGGAGTTCAGATAAGGGTGAGATGAGTGTTTCTGCAAAAGGCAGGTATATTTGCATAGGTGCTACATGATAAAATGACCACACCAAAGAGGATTTGTGTAGGACCTTCCTGTCAACTCACAAATAGACATTTGTGTTGATGGTGATTTGGTTTGATTTCTTTCGTACGTTATATTTTAATACTTTTTAATATCTCTTTTAGGATTCACAGTTGGATGGTTTTAATTTTTTTTTTTCAGTTTTAAAACTTTAAAACCTCATGAAAGCCAGTAAATCTAATTAACTATATTAATTATTTACGGTGATGAATCATGTTACTCCTATCGAGAATTTTTTAAATTGCTTTTCTAATAAAGATCATGCTTAATCCGTGTAGTGAGGCACATGCTTTCCATGTATCATAATATTGTGAAATGGTTCTTGTTTATGCATCTATGGTGAGTCAGTGTTGATTTAATAAGGAAGTTATTGTAGTAGTTGGTTTTCCAGGTGATTCAGAGGTAATACCTTTGGAGGATCAAATGACACAATAGGTGGATGAATAAAAGTGTTCATGCTGCCTCTTTGTGTGGATAAAAGTATGTTTGAAATACTCTATAAAATATTTTAAAAAGGGAAGCAACAGTTGCTCTTTTATTCCATGCTGCTGACTATGTCTTTTTTACTCTGCTGTTATATAACAAGTTTCTTAGACTAGCCTTAAGACAACAGCTTGCTTCCTCATCAGCCTAAGCTCTTTTTTCTGAGTTCATATCAGATCACATGTGGGGGACAGTGGATACTCTTCAGATACTCATTAATTTATCAGCTGAGAGCAACGTGTCAGGTGTCCTTTGCCATTAGGTTACACCTCCTAATTATGGAGATGTGTCACAGATAGAAAGAGGCCATTCACAATTACTGTCTGCTTTCTAAGGATGGGCTTGATACATGCACACATCAAGAGTCAAGGGATTTTTTGTTTGTTTTTTTTTTTGTTTAAGCAAGTTGCTGGTCAATAAAATTATTATTTGATATAACAGTACATTAGTAGAAAAGGCGTTACGTTAAGGAGTCTATTTAAATTGTACATTTAAAATCCTGAGTAAAACACCCAACCAGTAATAGTTTAATTGCCTGCCTTTATTGTGGTTAGCAAAGGAGTGATCCAGTTTACCCCACTACAGACTTCCACTATTGTCCAAAACTATGCAACACATCAGAGACCAATGTTGATGAGTTTCTTTAGCTTTGATTACAGCCTGTATTCACCATGGTGTTGTTTCAATAAGTTTATGCAATGTTACAACATTTATTTCCATTATTTTTGAGGGGCATATAACATTAATGAACCCAGAGTTGACCAACTGAAGCAACACCAGATCCTAAGAGTACCTCTACACTGCAAAAAAGGGGTGTCTAAAAATGAGATAAAAACACATAAATCTGAAGAAAAAGGTTCTCAAAACAATTCAGATATCTGTCCATGCAGCAAGATAACTTAACTTGACAAGATGTCTTGAATTAAGATTGTTAAATGAAGAAATAAGAATGTCTACAGATGTGTGAACACTTAAAATGAGAAATGATCTCTTAAACCAAGATAAACTATCTAACATTTCTAAATCTAAGTTTTTTTTATATCTTGGTAAGAACCAAATAATTTGCAGTGTACAGGTTGGAACTGTACACCCTAGGCATGATGGGTAATCTTGTCATCTATCTCCCTTCTACCCCGATACACCCATCACACAGGAACAGGGTCAGCGTGGACTCATCACATCACATGACCTTTATACATTGAACCACAGACAGATCTTTATGCTGTCAATCAAACTAATGGTTGTTTAAAAAACGAGAATCTTCTTACTGCATCATTTTCCATTAAAGAACTTATTTCTAGCTGAAACATGTTAATCACTGCAGTAACTATCCAAAGGAAGGATCCAAGGTATTTGCCTTGTTAAATCCATGTGGGAACTAGGCAGTGCATACAAAATGACTACGTATAGTCCCTCACAAATGTTCTATACCTATCCCAGATTGAAATAAGACTACAAAAAGAATAGAAAGCTGCAGAACTGACACTATGTTTTAAAAATAAAGTGGAAAAAAAAACATGATCACTTGTTGAGGACTAAAGTAGGTGGGTGACAAATACATGACAAAAACAAACAAACTGATTGGACAGGATGACAGTGAGGGGTCGCCAAATGAGGTCTCTACCCAGTTATACAGGAGATTGGATCCAACTATTACAAACGTCAACATCATAAAAACACAAATGAGGGAGTGCTTTTTGGATGAATGGCAGTTATCTATCCAGTAGAGCTGTTCTGGAGGGAAATACTAACACACTTTATTCTGTTTTTTTCCTGTTATTCTGTCAGTTATATTTAAAGCTACTGTAGGAATAGGAAAGATAAGAGTGTGGTTTTATTTGATGAAAAGAAATCAGTAAATATCATCCATTTTTGGATGATATTTACAGATAAAACAATTATTTAACCCATAAGGACCCAATGTTACTTTTTTGTCAGTTCCCAAATGATTTTTTCCTTATATTTAACTTTCCTAAAGTTATTTATCACCATTTATTGTAATATTATCTCTGTATTTTGATTTTTTTAGTGAAAATCTGACATTTTTGTACATTTAATTTCCTAGTTGTGTAGAATCTCATAAAAGCTCAGATTACATTTGATCATCATTATATCAGAAACAGAAAATTAAGAAAAACTGCCTTTTTCAGCAAAGATATCAATACCTGAACATAAAGCCAGTGTGTCCATCCACTGTCACTGATCCAACTTTATGAGATTTACTGGTGAATCAATGCTGTAGAAGATAACTGTTTTCATGGTAACTACAGAGCCTCTGAACGTCCAATTGGGTTATATTTGATGACCATAAAAAGATAAGAAACTGTATTTTACACCAAATATTTACATGTATCGATAGAATTAGTGGATCAACAGGAATTAAACAGTTTAGATCAGTGGATGGCTTTGGTCAATGGTGGATGTTTGGGTCTTTATGGGTTCATTTGTGTAGTATTTCATGTGGTTACAAACAGAAACTGGGTCATGTTGACTTCAGTTTTATATCATGAGGGTTTATTTTTATTTTTAAAGTTCTGTTTCAGTTTTGGGGTGAAAATAAAGAATAATAAAAGATGCACAGATACTTTTCTGTCTGTTTTTGTCACGTGGTACACACAGGAGTCAGCACTTGATTGCATAAACATTGTTTTTGATGACTTTTGATGGTCTAATAATTTTTTGCGTGACTGCATAAAGAGACAAGGTGTACCCTGCCTTTGCCCCATGGTAGCTGGGATAATTATCTAGAGTGAACACACAGATGTCATCAGCATTCTGCACCTTTGAGTACTGACTGTGTATTTGCTATGTGCCCTTCAGGTATATTGGTGCCATGGCTGACCCGAGCTGGTGGAAGCTGACCTTCAGTCGCAAGAAGAAATCTGAGGCTAAGGTGTTATATGAGATCCCAGCCGAGTATGGCAGTAATACTGGGAATAAAGAGCACTCAAGCAATAATCCCCCTCCAGACCATATGGACAGCCAGTTCAATGCCAGACTGGAGAAGATTGTAGATAAATCTGCTACCAAAGGCCGCCATGTCAAGGTGTCTCACTCTGGTCGCTTTAAGGAGAAGAAGAAAGTCCGCGCCACACTGGCAGAGAACCCTAACCTGTTCGCTGAGCACAACCTTAGTGATGAGAACCATAAAAAAACCAAACAGACTGAAAAATAACATTCAACGCATACCAAACAACACAAACTTGATCATAAATGTGTCATATGTGAGTGTCACAACCCCAAAAGTAAAGATGAATAAAAGATGCAAATATCTGCAAGCACAACCTCAGTGATACTTAAGACATGCAAGGTGGATAAACACGTGTTTCTATGCACCACACCCAACAGATACTTTAACCGGCAGACTCTTACTCATGCCTACACAAGCATCTGATATCAGCAACCATTAGACATTCACCAAAGCCAAGGGAGGCTCAACATGGTGCTGAAGACATTTTCATAAGGATTTCATAAGGGTTATCTTTCTCAAACTGAATATATAGTTATTCAGTGACTTTCTTGTGCTGACTATTATGTAACTTGAAAAAAAAAAATCAGTGATATGAAGGTTAATGTTAATGCCTAAACATATATACATTAGTACTATTCTAGATTTTTTTTTTAAAACTATGAATGCAATCTTTTGGAATTTAATGTTGTTTTGTATGTTTTACGCAATCAGTATGTGAAGATAATGTGCAAGCAAAGCACATTCTTTTTTTTTTTCTATAACATTTTTATGTCCACAGCAAATTTTAAAAATTATGTTGCTGGCTTAACTAAAACACAGTGGACACTCCACTCCTAGGCTAAAATGACATTTGTAATTTATATAATCTTTTGTGCAATTCTGAAGATAAACTACATGTTGTTCTAAATAAATATAACACGATGCATAAATGAGTCTTTTGCTTTTGTTGTTTATGCCACAGAACACATTATCTGAAAATTATTTTGACTTAACCAGTAAAGACCCAGTACTACTTTAGTGGCAGTTTCCCGCTGTGGGGGGGGGGGGGGGGGGGGGGGGGGGGGGGGGGGGGGGGGGGGGGGGGGGGGGG
>JAPTGZ010000012.1:17282375-17292884 GCA_029814645.1 Fowleria isostigma
AGCCCCTTTATTTTGAGTTTTTTTCACTTTAACTGCTGTATTTCCTTTATATTTACTTCACTTATCATGTACATTGCTCAGCATAAATAAGTACACCCCCTTTGAACAGTAAGACTTTAATCAATATCTCAATAAACATGAACAGTTTAAAAAAAATGAACAAAACTGAGTTTTATAGAACATTTTCTTAACTGAGAACATGATATGTTGTATAGTGTTCCATAGAAAATGTTGATTATCAAAGAAAACTAAAGATTTCGTGACAAATCTGTTAGGATGTACTCATTTATGCTGAGGACTGTAGATGTTCATTAAATCTCAGATTAAACACAAAGGCTATTATACTAAAATGAAGACAAGTGAGGAAAAGGTGACTTTTTCTGTAAAATATTTCATTAACTGAACATAAAACACGTGTGTCCCTCCACTGTCATTGATCCACCTCCATGGGTTTTACTGGTGAATCAGTGTTGTAGAAAATGACCGTGTCTCCACATTCACTACGAAGCCTCTGAACATCCAAATAGGTCATATCTGATGACCATGAAAAGATGACAAACTGTATTCTACACTGATTTTTACATGTATTGATAGGATTAGTGGATCAACAGGCATTAAATATTTTAGATCAGTAGATGGCTTTGGTCAGAATTGGGTGTTTGGGCTTTTATGGGTTAAACAAACTAAGTGATTTAGCATCTATTTCTAGTGGAATCATTCCTGTGGGTAACTGGCCAAATTTGTTGCTTCATAGACATTGGAGACACAGACATGTAATACCACTGCTTTACATCTTAAAATTCATCAAACTATTCTTTTAAATCAATTCTTGGCTGCAGATATTTCAAGAAATTACTCATCTTCTTGCTACCCTTACTTTTGTTTCCCTTTTCTGTCCTGAACCTAGTCTGTTCTCATTTTCAAACATTGCTTTCACAAGTCTTATTACTGCCATCTGGTGGTCAAACGACAACGAGGTTATACATTGAAACTTTATTACTGGCTTTATTCAACAATAACCACTTAAATTCCTCCTCAACAGTACAAGTCCTTGACAACACATCACAAAATTGGCACAATCAACATCCTCAGCTCTTTTAACCTTATTATTAAAAGGCAACTGGATTTACCGTGTACAGATTTAAGACGTCTACAATGACTCCATGTTGAAACTACATGACTTTTCATGTTCATAGGGAATATCAGTGCAACTTGAACAGATAAAGTTACAACAATGGAGACAAAATGTAGTACCACTATGACTGTTAGCACTGACAGTAGTGTGCTTTTTACATTAAAACAGTTTTCACATCCCAGAGGTTTCAGCGATCATTGTATAACTTCACCGTCAGTCATTATTTAACAAGACCAGGTGGAGTTTGATCTGCTGTGTCAGTATGTGCAAACTGTAACAAAAAGAATCTTTCCTGAATTCATACTGCATGGAAAATGTCAAGCTGTACCGATAATGCAGATATTGCTGACATTTAATTAAGATAAGGATGAATAGACAGCACATTGATGCTTGGTTTGTAGATCATCCTTCATACAGCAGCACATCTTTAATCAACATCGGATATTTTCCATAATTATCTGGGTGCTTACTGTAAGTCAGGTGTAGATAGTCTCTTTTTCAATTAAAGAAAAGGTGTTTCTCTCGTAGATAACTATGAACGTCCATGGCTGCAAGAGTTAATATTCGAGTCCTTTTCATGGAGACAGACGCTGGTATACCCAACCGTTCTCCGCAGGATGCTGAAACTCTTCCAGTTCCTTCTCTTCATTCGTTACTTTGGTGAAGACAATGCGGTCATGGAGTCTGTTGGTTTGACCCTGCCAAAACTCTATCAGGTAAGGTTTGACGATATAGCCACCCCTGCAAGTAAAGACAACAAACAATTAGTACATCAGGAGAACACTATGGAATCTTGCAAATAAACAAAACAACGCTTACCAATAATCAGGCATTGGCACTTCACTATCCTTGTACTTCTCTTCCAGCTCTGCATTTTTCTGTCTTAGATACTAAAAAAAATTGGGGGAAAAATGTCATTTAATTTATATAAAGTAGGATTTTTGGCATGGGTGGTGCCATATATTTCAGCCTGTTACAAATGATATCTGAGAGCCAACATTACTCCTCTGGAAAAAAAACAATTTAACTCCTACATTTATGACACATGCAACATATATAGATTAAAACAGAGAAAGCTTCCATATTTCATTGCATGTTAGAGTAGGGGACGTTTCAAATGTTCTGGACAGATGCTCTTCAGTCATTTTATACATTTTGATTTTCTGGTAATCTTAAGGTTAAGAAAACTGACATACATTTGGTTGTTCTAAGTCAAATGTGTTATTTTAAATCTGAAGACATCCAAGTGCCTACTTCAGGTCAGGATGAAACAGACTTACTGGTATTTGGATTTGGAAACATTTATGCATTGCTTGACGGATTTGTCTGTAGACGTTTATGACATCAATATTATGGCTCTTTGCTTTTTGCCAGTGTTAAGGGTTGGAGTTTGATTTTGCACTCAAAACAACTCAAAGTTACTGTCAATAAACATAGTTTTGTCACTTACATCTCTATTAGGAACCGGAGTGCTTTGTCTGCTCACAACAGCTCCAATCTGACTGCTCTTTGGTCGAGAATGGAAATAGTCACAGGACTTCTGATAGGGGATTCTCTCCACATTGCCTTCAATGCGAATCTGCATGTAGTATTATAAAAACAAAATGAAAATCCAGTCTCATGTCCTGGACAAACTGATGATAGATGCTGTGCTTATACCTGTCTGTTTATGGGTTCCCAGTAGAAAACCAGGCATGCATATGGATTACTCTCCTGTGAACAAAGAACAGTTAGTATGACCGACATGATGCACACCTGAATTAGACAAACTGCTGCATATACTCACTAACCAATTCACCACCCTTTCGGCTCTCGTAATTTGTAAAGAAGCGGAATCCTTCATTGCTGTAACCTTTCAGGAGGACCATACGAGCAGATGGACGTCCATCCCTAAGTTGAACAGTCAAAAGGTTTGTTTAGAAATGCCATGAAAGCAAATAAAAACTGCGTTGATGGATGCAGGTGGTACTACATACTTAGTGGCAGTGGCTATACACATTGCATTTGGCTCTCCAATTTCTGGGCACTTTGTAGCTTCATCAAACCAGTTTCCAAATTGCTTGATTGGGTCCAGAGAGGCGAGCTGGTTCTCTTCAAAGCACTGTAGGCAATAGAATAAAACAAAAAAACAGATTGAACATTAATAGTCTATTTGCACAAGACCAGTAGGCAAAACAACTTCCATATTTGGCTGGATATGTTTCTTCATGTGTGACTATTTTAGTAGGAAAGAGCAGTCAATAATAAGAACTAAAATAACTAACTAAAACTAAAATAAAGAAATTACACACTACTGAATCAGTATGATGAACATATTCAGTGGTGGAGAATCACAGATTTATAAAGAAAAGCCCTGCCATGTATTTGTTCAAACCATTCACTGAACCCGCCCATTATGACGAGCACAACTCCTTATCAGGGTAGATGGATAATTATTGGAATCAAAAATTAAGGTAAGGTCCACAAAACTTGTGAGTTCCAAAAAGACATTTATTAATCAATACCAGTAATGTTTATGGCATTATTCCTTTATCAGACAAAGGGCAGAACTTAGCAGGGCTGTTTATAAAGAACACCAATTACACATTACATTCACATGTGACATACAATGCATACTAACTGAGGCTGACAGTAACTTACAATTATGGAGAGGTAACGAGGTATATTCAAGTACTTCTAAGTATAAAAATCAAGTTTCTATAAATATATGTAATGCAGTGATCAAATTACTTAGATTATGCAAAATCATATAATAATCAAGTTTGTTCAAATTAATTTAAATATCATGATCAGCTCACCTAGAAGCATTTATTCACTGCTGCAAGTAAAAACGATGATGACGTATTTCAAATTCATAAATACAGTAATCAAATTACTACACATTGGTCAAGTTGTGACAAAACACATAGATACAATAATAAAGTTAGCTAAATTCATATAAATGCAGTTATTGAGTTACTTAATCCCTATGCAAATTTATTTAAAAAGCCATTTTGATGAGCACAACTCATCAAGGTAGATGGGATAATTATTGGAAGTACCTGTGTTAAGTGAACCAATATATGGCAAGACTTTTAAGGAGCTGGGATTCTCCACCACTGAGCATATTGATATACATGGGTACATTTTCTGCAGATTCTCCAACAGTGACTACCTCTATTTAATTGTACTGAATACAGGAGGCGATGCGTTTGCCCTTGACCTGCTATCCGGGGTCCGTTTGAGCATTTTTATGTTACAGTCTTGGGCGATTTCGTTCCCAAAGCACGTATGAAACATCTGGAGAGCATGGAATCGCTTGCTCCACATGCATTACGACAAACCAGGCTGGACTTCATAAGCACTCGCTTCAACGTCACTGCTCAAAACTGACTGAGCGGTTTGAGTTAAACATCTCACCTGTCAAAAATAATAACTTGAGTATCTAAGAACGCTGCTCACCTCCTCATCCCCTTTGTATTTTTTTCTCATGTCACTCAGGTCCATACTTGTGCCCGTTGATATTGTGCAGAAAAGTCTAGAAAGGACAGTCCGCTGACCCACTGCCACAGAGGTATACGGTTGGAGATTTCTGCCAAATAAAGTGATAGTGCTCAATAAATTTCTACTGAGTATGCGCCTCATGGTTGTTAAAGCAGGAAAAGTGACGTAACCACGTATTACCATATTACGTAAACTATTATGAAAAAGGTTTTGTAACAAAGAAACGATGATGGTGATAATTTTATAAATATTATTTTATAACACTTAACTATTTTAGTCGTAAATATAGGAATCTATGTGCTAAAATACGATTTGTTAAAAAAAATTATTTTAAAACGGCACATGGATGTGCTATGACAACTTCCGGTACTGCTCTCCTCCCGTCAAAGATGGCGGCGACCTTGTGTGCAAAATTGCTGCCGAAACAAGGTAATGTAAAGCAGTTTTTTGTCATTGTAACGTCAGTTTTCAGTACCTGATATTAGAGATGCCTGTTTATGCGTGACTCTATGACTTAAATGGCAATTATTCCCTCTAATATCACTTTATTGAGGTATAAGCCGGCGCTAGCATAGCACATTGGGCTTGTTTATAGCCAGATATTAGCAGACTATGGAGTTCATTCACTTTGTGTCTTTTTACCAGGATGGCTGCCCCTGACGCAGAGTGTACGGCACGGCTCCAAGGCTGTGACCCGCCATAGAAAGCCTATGCACATCATCAAACAGAAACTGATGGCTGTTACAGAGTACATTCCTCCTAAACCTGCTGCCCCTCCAGGAGCCTATCCATCACAGACCACTCAAGTCCAGGAGGTAATTTACAGTGGATGTTCATTCATCACAATCTTCTTCTTTTCTTATCTGCACTCCAGTCTGATCTCATAACATGGAAGGACAATCATAGTTATATTATTACTATTATTTCATATCAGTAACATAGTGTAATGTCATTACTTTAACTCAATACAGATTTGAGGGAAAGTGTATTTCTACCGGCCATGCTTTTTTCTCAGTTTTTTTTTTTAAAATTTGCAACATAACATATTACATCATTTTTGCTGTTGAGTAAAAAACGTGTCGCCAAATGTGTTTGTTTTTAATGTTTGCAATGATCCAGTGTTTATTTTTCAGCTTTATTGAGTTTAAAATTCTTCATCTTCTGACTGAATATATTGATCTGTGTGTGGCCTTGAATTTGCTTGAAAGTGCAGTCTCGCTATCACTAAGATGATAACAGGTCTTTGCATTTGAGGTCTTGACAGTTGACTTTTTACAGATACATGGTTCTCACAGCATTTTTTTTTTTTAGGAAATCTTGGTTTTATGTAGACTATTTATTGCTTGAGTGGTATATGCAAGTGTGCAATGACTGTTTTTACATTTAATTTTAAGTTTTTATTTTTGTGTCTAATTTCACTTTTAACTTATTATGCTGTAGGTCATTGACAAACATGCATTAAAATAAATGCTGGTGCTGTAAGCCACTTCTTTTCTTTTCTGATCCATCAGGAAAGCGGGTTGATGGTATTGCAGAAGAGGCAATTGAAGACTTTATTCCAGGATTTTAAGATGATAGCTGTGGCCCAGAACAACGGCAGCAATTCTGAAGACCTGATGATTCTCAAACATAGACTTCATAAGCATGGGATCATGATCAAGTTCTTCCGTAACCAGGTGAAAACTAGATGCCATACCATCCACTGCCCTCTGAGAATTTAAGAATTTAAGTTTTTCAGCAGTGTTTGGTAAGGAAGTTTCAATTTCACTTGTTACTTCATACAACAGAATGTTTCAGGCTGATTGAAACATTAAAATATAGCATTTAAATGTAGCATAATTTTTACTGGCCAAAAACTAGGCTGTTATTGGTCATCACTTTGTTTTCCACACAAATTTATATTGTGTTGGAAATACTGACAATCCCTCTGTCCTCTTGTTTTCTTTCAGGTAACACGATCATTTTTAAATGAAACTATTTACAGCAACATGACTCCTCTGTTCTTCGGTCCAACGGTGCTACTTGTTAGTAAAAACCCAAAGGTGAAGGAGTTGCTGACTACACTGAGGGCTAGTCCACAGATGACACTCCTTGGTAAGATTTATATTTCTACCACAGGGCAAAAAAAACTGTATAATTCAGGATTGTAGTTTAATAGCATTTGGTTTACTACTACGTGAGTAACTTCCAGGTGTGGAGAATGTGACAAAGAAACCAGAATATGTGTTCCCAGGGCAAAATAAAAAAATCCATAATTTCTATAGACAAAATACTGAGAAAAGCAAGTAAGATTTTAACAAATGTTACGTAAACACAGTGATACGTGTACTCAAAAACTGAACAGACAGTTATCTGGAAATTTATGATTTAAAAACTCAGAACTTTAAAGTGTTCAATGCACAGGATTATTTTGCAATGCATTATTTGGCACCATATGTTGATTTTTATTTATTTTTTTGTTGTTTTTATTTTTTGAATTAAAAGTGATTGGATACATGGACACAGAAGTCCCAACCCACACGTCTTATACAAAGTACAAAGCTGAGATTCTTTGTCAGTTGTCAAATTCTGTGAAATTGACACCCCATAATATACTGAATAAATACAGTAAGGACCCTCTTTGTTTTACCTTGTTCAGAGTGTTTCTTCTTCTTCGTGCATAAGCATCATATAATCACGGTATCATGTGCAGTGAAATTGCTTTATAATGTAAACTCTGTGGACAATGTACTGTATAATCATGAGTTACTCTGTGATTCCCTCCTCATACCTTGTAAAACGATCTCTAAAAAAAGTCCTTCATTCAGCCAATATGTCATGTAGTTTATACACATTCACACATCTTTTAAATGACTAACAGTAAAAGGACATTTGTTTGCTGCATAAAAGCCAGGTTTTCACATTTGAGAAGTTGTAATTTTGAAATGTTTGTATTTAGATATAGGTAGTGATTATACAATTGCTCGTCACAATGAAAAAGCTCTAGTTTAAAGATGGAAACAGTCCAACATGTCTCAGTTGTGGAGCTCAATACTCTGCTTCTATAATGTGATCGGAGCAAATGCTGTGATTTGATTGGCTGAGGTCTTTCACTTGACATTCCCTGCATTTGCTCATTTGTCCACTCTCCTTGACAGGAGGTTGCATAGAGGACACGCTATTGAGTGTGCAGGGGCTGATGAACTACTCCAAGCTGCCGTCGGTGACCACTGTCCAGGGTGAGCTCATCAGTGGTCTTACCATGCTTACCTCCCAAACGGCCGTCATGCTCCAAAGACACCCGGCCCACCTGTCGGCCCTGCTCCAACAGTACATCAAGCAGCAGAGCACGGACAGCACAGAAGGAGCTCCACAAGCAGAGGCCGCCTCGTAGAGCTTCATCCTGCACGATTTTATGGAAACTGTTGATCAGCAGGGTTGCAGCTTCTTGGAATGAAAGACTGTAGATTGGGGGTCTTAAACATACGGCCCGGGGGCCAAAATCGGCCCAGCAAACTGTCCAATCTGACCCGCAGGATGAATTAGTGAAATTCAGAAATTACACTGAAGATATGAACAATTAGGGATGTTAAAATTATTGTAGGTCAGTTCAATCTGAAGTGGGTTAAAGTACAATATTATCATAATAAACTATAAATAATGAAACCTGCAAATGTTTTTCTTTGTTTTAATGTAAAAAAAAAAAAAAGTTACAAAAAAGTTTACAAACCAGCCTTTTACAAAAAATTATGAATTAAGTGCAATTTTAACAATATTCTGCCTGTTATTAAATTAAATTGTGTATTTGTCGATCCACTGTGATCTGAAAGTTATAATGAACATGTGAAAATGAGGTGGGGAAAATAATGACAAATTGTTAAAATTGCACTTTTTTTCTTAGTAAATTTCATTTTGTTCATGTTTTTCACATTTTTTTAAAAGAGTAGTTTGTAGATATAAACATTTTGATAATATAATTTTACTTTTTTTTTTACTCTAAAACATAGACGTTAGACACACAAATTTTGGAATTAGCATTATTTATATATTATTATGTTATTATTTTAATGATCCAGCCTACTTCAGGTCATATTGGGCTGGATGTGGCCCCTGAACTAACATGAGTTTGACACCCCTGTTGTAGATGGATGCAGGAATGGAACTTATGTTCTAAAAAAAAATGTGTCTGTTTGAGCTGAATGGTCTGTCACTGATGTGATTGTAAACAGCGTTTTACAGTCTACGTCCACTCAGCTGAAGATTCTGTGAAAGGAGTCTGCAGACATTTTTGGTTTCATGCTTCATGCAGTGGAATCCTTGGATGAACAATACTCTGTAAATTTCGGTGTTGTCCAAAGGATTCTATTATTTAATGCTATTTTCATGCATAAATTAAAGTTTTAAAGTCTTTTTTTTTCTGTCTTCCTTTTGTTGCATTCAAGACCTTTTGTGATGATTGCATCAGTCTCATCCTGTTGCACAATAATGATTTGGACGATATATTCTTTGTAAAGCTGCATTTATTTGCGTCTAGTTTTTCCTCATTAAAACTCTCAGGTATTCAACACCGTAGCAGCAGGAGTGTCAGAGCTGTGTGAAGGCATAAGTAGCATCATGAAAACTGCTCCAGGATAAATAAACACAAGTGGTCACGGATCCTGATACTTTAATCTGCAGATTACAGCATGTTAATCTGGGTCAGTTTGTTTCACAAAAGCAGGACATAATAGACATTACTCAGGATCTCATTTCAGTCCCAGTTTTGCAAAGTAAAGAATGACAAGTCAGTTTTTTATTATTTAAAAGTCAGTTTAAAGTTGCCAACTTTGGATGGCATTGAGTTAATAATGTTAAGCGTAATTTCAGGAAATAATTCCATTTTTATATAAGCAGCAAAAAAAAAAATACACGGAAGCTTGCTGTGCATTGCGTTAATAATGCAAACTAGGAGGAGTACACACATGCATAAACATAAAGGTCTATAAATGCACACTTTCCCCTTTACACAAGGTGTGTTTTATCAGATACATGGTGTGAAGTAGTCCTATTCAACCACCTCATCCCCAAATAAATACAAGTAAATTAGCTGTGCAGAGTCAGTGTAGGCTGGCTGGATTTACCCTCCACTACATCCTTGCTAGACACTGAGTAATTCCAGTTAATGCGGATAATGCCCAGGACACATTGCGCACATTGCGCACGCTTCCTGCGACGCACAGCTCTCCTTGGATTTGGAGGGTGCGCATGTCACCTACCAGGAGCAGGACTCCGACAGAATAAGACTATATTATAGTGAATATAACATGTAGCTTGTCTTTTTTGTATATATATATTTTTTTCATCTGTGTCGACACTGTTTTTTCACTCAATTTTCTTCAGTATCACATGGAGGTATTTGTTGGATTTATGGTTTGAAGACGCGCAGTAGACGATGCGACTCGGAGGTGAATCTCAAGTAAGTTTTAAGTAGCTGTAAACATTGATTCAAAAAATACACAGCTATATATCGTATTATATGCAAAACAAATGAGAAATATCAGATTTTTCCTTCTGTATGTACTCAGGTCAGAGCCATGTGATGGAACATTTGATCAAGACACCTGTAGGATTTACCAAAAAAAAAGAAAAAAAAGAAAAAAGAAGAACCCTTGCTTTCAGTAGTTGAAACTAGTTTAATATCCAACCAATAATACTAAAATTAACACAGTCCATAGGATTGAACTTTACAAATCACGAGGCTATAAAAGCTAGAGCTTAATTTTATGATCAGATCGTAAACAGTTATTTGGTGTCGTACAGCTGGATCTGGTAAATAAAGTTTTTCATTTACTAATGAAATTCATTCATTCATTCATTTTCCATACCCGCTTTATCCTTATTAGGGTCACGGGGGTCGCATGGAGCCTATCCCA
>JAPTGZ010000012.1:17305393-17315697 GCA_029814645.1 Fowleria isostigma
CCATCCATCCATCCATCCATCCATCCATCCATCCATCCATCCATCCATCCATACATACATACATACATACATACATAAATACCTAAAGGAGTCTTTGAACTCAGAATTTAGTAGTTCTGCTTTCTTATGTTATCATTTACAGGTTTATATCGCTGCCTTTGCCATTTCTGGTTACTCCACTGCAACGTTCAGAAACCGCTACAAACCCTTTAACCCAGTGCTGGGGGAGACCTTTGAGTGTATTAGAGAGGACCGGGGTTTCCAATTCATCAGTGAGCAGGTAAACCCCAAGAAGAGCTTCACTGTGAAACTTTACATTAACAGAAATATTGCTGATTATGTTTTACTCACGTATATCTTGTTTGTTTGCTCATTCATGGCTCATACCAGGTTGAGCTTCCATTACTGCTAGAAATAAATGAGAAATTATAATTTAACCATTAATCATCCCTTCTGTTTCAATTAAATTAATTACATAGTTATTTTATTGTACAGCTGAGCTCACAAAGCTTAATGAGTCACCACCATGTGATTTATTGCCTCAATAAAATTGGATTAATTGTGTTGTTAAAAATCATTATGCATTTATTTTGTGGTGTTGGTAATTTGATGTCTTCCTCTGAGATTAGTAATAATATCCTTCATAGGACAAGCAATATAAGAAAAGATAATAACAAATTTCTGTTTTCCCTCTCCAGGTCTGCCACCATCCACCCATCTCAGCCTGTCATGCCGACTCAGATAACTTCTCTTTCTGGCAAGGTAAGGCTCGTTATCTTAGAGAAACAGAATCTTGTATATTTGGTGTTTTGCCCATAAAATGTATTTGTATAAATACCAGGGTAAGGTTTAAAGGTCAAGTTAATTCATGTATAAAGAATAGATTTATACATATGATTCATGTAAGTAAGTACAAAATACATGTGTAGTCTGAATTATGTACATATTTGTATTTTGTAGAGTTAGTATTTACATATTTATGACCGAATCTAATAAAATTGATGAGTCTGCCTCTGTGTTTCACAAGAGTAACTTATTACCACCTCATGAACCCTTACATTAGCCCTGTTTATTTTTCTAAAATAGACCAAAGATGGAAAAACAAGTTCTGGGGAAAGTCACTGGAGATTCTGCCAACAGGAATGGTGAATGTCACTCTTCCAAGGTAGAGAATACACACACATCCAAACTAGAACCCTGAACTTTACAAACCTAAAACAGTCTGTCCATATTCAGTACTAATGACCCTGACCTTAATTGACTGTCAAAGCCATTCCATTGTGTTGTCAATAAGTAATGCACTATTTATTTTTCACAACTGAAATTTGCTGAATAAAACATAATGACTTTATTCATTGTATTTTGTCCAGGTACGGAGATCACTATGAGTGGAACAAGGTTGTGACCTGCATCCATAATGTCCTCAGTCAGCAGCGCTATCTGGAGCATTATGGAGAGGTCACTATTCGAAACCTCAACAGCGATGTCTGCACCTGCAAAATTACATTTGTCAAGGTAGATGAATGTGGCTTCATTGTAAAATGCATGTTTTGGCAGTACACATATTTAAATTTTAAAAATGCACTTCCAATTTACTATATTATTTACATATTGGAATATATCTTTTTGTAAAATGTGCATTCTTCTAAAATATATATATTTTTTTGATAGTCTCGTTACTGGGGTTCAGATACAAACAAGAACGAGGTGCAGGGAACAGTGCTGGACCAAAGTGGGAGTGTTATTCACCGGTTTGGGGGTTTGTGGCATGAAGGCATCTTCTGTGACACTTTGCCAACTCC
This sequence comes from Fowleria isostigma, assembly GCA_029814645.1. Taxonomy (NCBI): domain Eukaryota; kingdom Metazoa; phylum Chordata; class Actinopteri; order Kurtiformes; family Apogonidae; genus Fowleria; species Fowleria isostigma. The sequence goes on from JAPTGZ010000012.1 coordinate 17,307,196, forward strand.
AAAATGTATTTGGAAGCCAAGTAAGTACACAAATACACCATACAAGACTTAAGACTGGTTTACTAAGTGCTTACTTTTGTGTACACTGCAAGATGGACCAAGAGGGTCAGTGATCAGTGGTGCTTAAAAATTTGTGACAGACTTGGAATTTCTCCCTTTCAGTGTGAATATGAACCTAAAACAAGATCAGATCTTCTAAAACTAGACAACTGAAATAAAAAAAATCCCCTTCAGCAAAATATATGTGTTTATTATGGGAAAATAATTCAACCTTAATTATTTTTGTGCAGCAAAACTACTATTTTACTGAGAACAAATAGTGTATTACGATTAAATTCTGGATCTGGAACACAGGAACATTCCTTAAAATCTCAGAATAAGAGGTATTGATGTTCTTATTCTGAGGTTACTTATTCAGAGGAAATAGTAAAAGGTTCACAAGCTCAATAATGTAGATTACATCACTTAGTTAGGTGTTAAATAAATAAGCACATTGTATTGTTGTGACTGTGCTGTCCACTGTACAGATTTACAATGAAAGGCTAAGTTTTTAATGAAGCTAAACCCCAGTAATCAAACACTCCTGTTGTTAATCCACTAAATCTGTCACGTTTGTGCAGTGGTTCACCTTAGAGGCTTCTGTCACCCCACAGATCCCCAGCCAAAGGATTACCTCCTCTACTATGGCTTCTCCACCCTTGCCATGGAGCTGAATGAACTCCCCCCAGACCTGAAGCCTCTCCTTCCTCCTACGGACACCCGCCTGCGCCCAGACCAAAGGTCAGCAGGACCAGGAAGCACTGAACAAAGTCCTAAAGACTGACAACGTTTAGTTAATAGCAGATTCCAGCTGATTTCTTGTTTATTTTGTAATAGATTGCTCGAAGAAGGGAAGATAGAAGAGACAGACAGAAAAAAAGATATCATAGAGGAACTTCAGAGGGACCGGAGGAAAGAACTTGCCAAAAAGGGTGAAGAGCATGTTCCACGATTTTTTAAGTAAGTTCATTTCAGGACACTGTCACATACAATGCAATTTCACCCATAAAGACCCAGCACTACTTTTGTGTCAGCTCCCAAATGAAGTTATCTCTATATCTAACCTTTCTTAAGCCATTTATCACCATTTATTCTAATATTATCCTCAGTATAATCAGTATAAATCAGGTATTTTTCTGCATTTAATTATATGATAATGTAGATGTTCATAAAAGTTCAGATTAAAGTTAGGGTTATTATATCAAAAACAGAGGAAACTGAAGAAAAAGTTACTTTTCAGTAAAATCTATCAGTAACTAAAAATAAACCAAGCATTTCCATCCACTGTCATTGATCCAACTCCATATGTTTTACTGGTGAATCAATGTTGTCAAAGATGACAGTGTTTCCATGTTCACTAAGGAGCATCTGAACGTCCAAATGGATCATATCTGTCGACCATGAAAAGATGACAGATGCATTTTACATTATTTATGTGTATTGATAGAATTAGTGGATCAACAGGTATTAAACAGTTTAGAACAATAGCTGCTTTTGATCGATAATGGATGTTTGGGTCTTTATGGGTTAAAGAGACTACCAACAAAATTATTTAATAGTAGTTGTAAATTATTACAAGCACGTCTCTGCAAAACAAAGTTCTTTTCCTAAACATGGATTTTTATTTGCCTGCATTGCTGCTACAGTATGCAACCTTTTTCTGTTTTTTGAGATTCTTCCAACATGTTCCTTCATACATGATTATGTTCTTCTTCTCCAGAAAAGCCAAAGACTCCTGTGGACGGGATGTATGGCTGACAAATGGAACTTACTGGGACCTCCGAGAGAATCCAGGATTTGCTAATACAGAAAACTTAATTCTGTGGTGATGATAACAGAAATGTGAAAATTTGGACAGCATACATGAACCGCTCTGGAAATCATATAGAACGGTGATTGTGCTGGTTTTTTGTCGTAATGGTCTTTCTGTGCACCCATGACTGGCTCATGGGAGTCGCCAGCCTCATTTAGTAAAATCAGGAAGTCACATCAAGTTACCCAACATGTGCAATGAGGAAAGAACCATCTCATCAAGTTTTACAGTGCACATTTTTCTGTTTTTAGATGACTTTTAATGAACATATTTAATACTGGTTAAGAGGGATGAATATTTAATGCATGCTGACTCACAAACTAACTATATAACCTAAAAACAAAACTCCTGAGTCTATTATCCGCTGTTGCCCGTGAAGTTAGAATAATTTTGTTATCAGACACATTCCTCTTTTTATTCTTATTTATACACATCAGTAACCACCTTTGACCAGCTGCATTTATTATATACTGAGTCCCAGTTTCACTTTGTCTCAATAATTGTATGAAAAGACGTAAAAATGTTTTATTCCAACTTTATGTACTGTACTTTTATATAGGCCTCTCACAATCAGATCATTTTGTACTCAGTATACAACATTCAATCAGTCTCCTCCTCTTTGCTTTTTACACTGAATTTGTCTAAATATACTCTAGTTAATGCCAAGTATAAAGGTGTACAACGTGTAACACTGCTGACTATTAAGTACTCCAACTTGGTATCCGTGGCCACATTAGTGAGGGAGTCTGGGTACTATTTGATGATGCGGTGTTGAATCTTCTCACCTGCTTAGAAATAGCAGTTTGAGGGGGAAAAGATTAAAGATATTACTTGGCTTAATACATTGGTCATTAAATACAAAAAACAGTGTAGTTTACCAAAAAAAAAAAAAAAAGGCTGGTCTACCTCTTTGGAAAATAATGTTTAAATAATTTTTAGTATTTTTGAAGACACCTATGTAAGATAAACAAAACAAAAACAAAACAGGATGTGATATTATTTTTTAAAGATATTGTACTTTTATGCCGCTATTAGGACATATCCAGCTGGTTGGAAACATATTTATAAAGTGTATTCAGCTGTTGTTATCATGCGTCTGCTTTTTTTTCCTGTGGTATTCACGGTATTTTAACAACAGTACTAAACTGGGGGGGTAACTGTGTAGTATACACCAATCAAGAAAGACTTTTTTTCAATGAATTATCAAAGCAATATTTACAACTCAATAAATGACTCTCAAACTTCAGAGCTTCATCATGATTAAGCTTTATTTTAATTAATAAAAAACAACAGTACAATATACAGTTATGCCACTTTTAATAAATAACAGTTCTCCACTTCAGAAATCTTCATATTTGATTATTAATTCCAACACATTATTCTCATTGATACTATAATCCCCCCATTACTTTACTGCATTCCTGAATTATCAAGTCTTTTCCTCTTCTGTGAGTGAGACTATATAAGCTTTGAATTTAAAGGGGAATCTCTGTCCCTTCACAAAAAACAGTGCACATAATCACACACAAAAATAACATGCTTATCACTTGACCTGACTGGTCTCTCATCCTTGCATCATATTTCCATATTTTACAGTAAAATCTCTGAAAATACAGTTTCGGCACACAGCCTTGCTCTCGTACTGAGGAAATGAGCGTTAAAGGTAAATAAAGGCTTTTGGGAAATGGAGTTTTTAATGGTGTAACGTCAAGGTTTTGATTATTTATGGTAAATGTAGCTGAGTTGATTGTAATAGCAGAGATAGCCAGCAGGGGTCATTCTTGAGGCTTCAGATTTATTTATTTATTTGATTTATTTATTTTTTTTTTAGGGCCACTGAGAGACCAACAGTCTACCACAGCACATGAAGAAAATAACTGACACATTTCACTGGCAGGTGCTTAAATTAGCTTTGTTCTAGCTGTTTCCTTATCATTATCAAAACTGTGAACTGGTTAGCTTTTCTATTAATTGCACTTAACTGTCCACTGCTGTATGTCATCCTTAATTAAGATATATCCAGAATGGAGGAGTGTATAGAGATCAGTTCGTAATACTAAAGTTACATTTTTGTTTGATGCTTTGAATTTACTCATCATACAAAATATCCTTTCTGTTTTCAACATTAAATCACCACACTGAACCTTGTTCTTTAAATATTCAGGTAAAGGGCTTATCTGTCATACAGATTGTCATTTTTACACCAGTATAAATCTTAAGACCATTTTCCCCCAAAAGGTTTAAATCTACAGTACCTTCTTCACTTTCACAATTATCTTTGTCACGTATCTATACAAATGTTCACATTTTTTCATAGAATTTGCATTCAGATGCAATAGCTGCAAAATGTTCACTAAATCCCATGCAAATGTTACCCAGCAGTTATGTATTGCAAGCGGACACGTATGTATGTATGTGCTTGTGTTGCCCCCAGTGTTGTCTGAGGCCATTAGTACACCTGGAGAGGAATGAGGGGCAGAGCTGTGATCAGGGCCGACTGAAGCCTCACTCTTCATTTCTGTCACTAAGCCTGGAGCTGGGCCTCTGTCAACCAGTGTCACCACATGATAGGCCCGAAGACTATGGGGGAAATTTAGAGTGTCTGCCTGGTCACTTTGTGCTTCCTGTTTATCTTGGTTTGAGGGTGACAGTGCCTTGTCTGTTTACCTACAGATGCAGCCCTTCTGAATGACCCACTTCTTTACCCATATACCACATAGCACATGCAGTATTAGGCAATAGTATTTTGTGCATAATATGACAGAAAAAAATCCCTCTGAAGCAGAAAACATCAGTGTTTTGGCACTAAAGTCACAACAGGAAACTGACTCATACTAATTACATTAAGTTCTTAACAGTTACATCATATTTTACTGAGCTTTGTTCACTCATGAGGGTGTAATGCTCCCTCTGCCAGTAATGCTTTCTAGTATTGGTCTGTCATTAATGACAACATTGACTGATTGTGTGTTTCCATGGAGTGTGGTCACAGCAGTGTTTTATATTGACATTTCACAGTGAGCTGACTTTTAATGAGGCCTTTTTATGCTGTCAAAACAAGCATTCAGCAGAAGACCTGTTTAAATTATTTTTGCTTTGATAAAACGCTGGGTTTTAAAATGTGTTGGTATGATTTGACTTTTCCATTCTTATTGATCAAAAAAGCATTTTAATATCAACGATGTTCACTATATGTAGGCTTTGATTGTCTGAATCTAAAGTGATTTGATCATGGTCAAATGTGCTATTGGGTGACTTGATAATGTTTACATCCAAACACAAGCAAAAGTGTTGTGTCAGTATTAACTGTCGCATATCTAAATATTCAGTCTTACTAAACTTCCATAGATGTAAACTTACATGAATGTTGTAGGTTGTTTTGTCAATTTGCCTTGAGGTCTTTGAGTTATTTTGGGTTTCAGGGTGTGAGGACTGTACACCAAGTCGCACATATAAAGACACAAAAGGCTGTTCTGGGAGGGCTGATGCAGATTAGTGGCCTAACTTCAGACCATGTGCTTGCTAAGCTCCCTTAACCCCCTGCATTATTTCCAGGCCTGTGCACTTCCAACTTGCAATGCTCATCTGTCACCACTGGTAGGCGCTACACTAAACATTGTGTGATACAGGGCAGAGGAATGATATGAAATGTAATTTCACTGCAGAATCATTGGGGAAATGAATGCTAGCATATTGTGAGTGAACGGTGAGTATGTGTGAATGGTTAAGGGTGAGAAAGAGGAGACCAACTGACAGACAAGACAGAGTGAGAAAAACAGAGAGAGTTTGATGCAGAAAGAACAGACAATCCCTCCAGGCAACTGTCAGCAAGCAGATATGCAGATCATTTTTTTCCTCTAATCTACAGATGTTTCAAAAGCTTAAGTCACAGGTCTGTATGTCGGTCTGGTGTTTATGTGCCTCTGGGACAGTCTTGGTTGACCAGTCACATCCACTTGGCCTCCTATTCCACACTAACTTTGACATCAACCTTGAAACTTGCTCCTATAATAATGTGACACTTTGAGAGTGGAGTTTTCTGATACACTGTGTGGGCTCTGGTGATGTGGAAATAGATGAGGTCCTGTTAGTGGTTTAGGCATTTGCCCGCAGCACAATTCCAGCCCTTAATCATGGCCCGACTGGACAAACTGATACATGTTAATGAGGACGGCAACTTGTACCATGGTAGGGGCTGGGAAGACACTTGAGGAGACTGGTGATGGTGATGTGTGAGGTCCTCAGTGGTTGTAATAGCCATAGTAGTCTGCATCACTGTTGCTGTCCTTTTCACAGAGCTCTATAGTGCGTGGGGGTGGGGAGTTTTCAGTGCTGGATGTGTATGGAGACACCCTTCTTTTCTTGCTATCCCCCACGCTGCCCTCAAACAAGCCAGAGTCGGCCGAGTCTGCTGATTTAACCGAGGGTGGTTCGAGCCAAGGGTCCTCTCCCACCACTCCTGCAGTGTCTTTGGACTTGTCCTGCAGTAGGGGGGTATGGAGAGGCTCTAGGAGCGAGGGAGCATGGAGTCTGGGGTTGCCAGGTGACGTGGAGGAAGATGAAGAAGAGGACGATGATGATATGGGCCTGAACCAGCCTAAACTGGTTGCGGTCTTACTGGGGTGGCTGAGGAACTGAGGAGTGGGCCGAGTGGTTCCCCAACCTGCTGTGGCGGCACCTGATACAGACACGCTGGCCGAGCTGAAGGGATGGTCAGGGTAGTAGCCCAGGGCATGGTGAGCGGAGGTCTGCAGAGGGAAGGGCTTGTAAAAGCTATTTCCGGAGAAGTCTCCTTCATAAGAGGAAGTGAAGTCAAGGCGGTTTGGGGCCACACCCTGCTGAGGTGGCAGGTACCAGCGGCTGTGAGGGCCGGGACTGGCCGACGGGTCCTTGTGCTGCTGGCTCATGCCGATGGGCTCCCGGCTGTAGAAGCGGCTCTGGGGCAGTGGGCTCATGTACTGCTCAGAGAGGTAACCCTGGGGGTAGCAGCTCCCTGGCAACAGCTGCTGGCTCTCCGTTGGGGAGGGGGTGAGGCGATCAGAGTCGGGAGGAGCGTATAGCCTAGGCAGAAGTGAAGGAGGGTGGGGGGAGAAAGAGTATGTGAGAAGAGGAAAAAAAAGAAGGTGTTATTTCCTGCCCAAACCTCAAACTATCTATCAAACATCTAGCAGCCCCTCACACCCTCTCACAGCAGTGTGTTATTGCAGTTCAGTAATTGCATCTATTGAAGTATTAAAAAGATGATGTGAACAGAGAGTACATTTACTGATCCCAAACATCTATGATGAACAGATAGGTGTTTTATAGGGAAAAACACTGTAAAGGGACACAATGTGCTTTCCTTTTCAATAAAAACATTTATTTTGTTGATTACTCACGTGTCATAATTGTCGCGGAAACCTTTAGCAAAGGGGTTATGGTCTATTTTCAGCTGAGTGATCTGTGTAAGGAATAGGAGGAGGGCAATGACAGGCAGAGAGAGAGAGAGAATGTAGGCATAGGAAAAAGAGAGGGAGTGAGTAACCACGTAGGAGAAACAAGAGAGGAGAGAAGAGAGAGGTTACTGACTAATAATTAATGAGGATAACATGCAATTTCTCTTCTTGTTGGAAAAACTTGATGTTTAAAACTGGTACGTGGGTATATATGGCGTAAATATCCTATCTTTCAGGAGCCCTTCACAGACCAACACAATGTGTTTTAACAGCTGTGAAAGATATTCTATGCAGCACATACATGGAAGGAGAGATACAGTATGAGGGTTTAACTAAGGTGAACTGACTCTCAGATGAACTTATGCACTGTGTAAGACAGAACACAGAACACAGGACACTTACAGTAGGTTGTAGAAATGTAAATTAATGTCTATACATTATTGACAAGTCCATGCATAAACCAAAGCTTCTACCTAAATATAGTTCTGAGGGGAATGATTGAACCTATGACCTCATAAAGATGGAGATATAAGTGTGTTATCATTATGTTGTTAAGACGGCAGTAAGTAGTTGTAAGTGTGTAATTTCTCCCACAAGGGGTCTCTCAATCAAAACATTAGCAAAAAGCATAGTTACAGGCGGGTCTGCAGGAACGAGAAAACACTGGAGTTGATGTGTTCACCACAACGGCAGATAAAAATGGATTTGACTTGACTCAGGCAGTTGCAATTTTTCCCACAATATTTTTTAACGGAATTATATTTAGTGACATATACTGTATGTTAAATCATTTCATTGTAACCAAAGGGCTGCAAATAACACGCACTAACATTAGTAAATTACAGTATATTTATGTCAAACATTTGTTAAAATCAACAAAGTATATGATAAAGGTTTGATCATTCTTAGCTGCTTTAACCCCTCCTCCCGGATGCCTACTAAGAACAATATATATGTTACTGCGGTAGTTCTACCCATGGAACATTTTGTTTTTCTGCTGTGTTGTTGTTTTTTTTCCTAGTGGCTACAATCATCCCAACTCGGGCAAACTTTAGGACAAACCAGTGAAAATTCATTATTATTATAATAAAAAAATTTAAAACAAAAATAAAGTAAAAAAAATAATTAAAAAAACATTAAAAAACAAAATAAAGAAATACAGAAAAAAATTAAAAAGGAAACAAAAAAAGAAAGAAAATGTATTATTAAATCCTA
>JAPTGZ010000012.1:17327631-17339678 GCA_029814645.1 Fowleria isostigma
CAATATCTATGACATTGTACTGACAAAAACAGTGCTTTTATGCATTCCATGTTTTCTTTTCTGTCTGTTTTAGTCACATGATACACACAGGAATTAGTTCTTGATTGCATAACTATTGTTTTTGATGACTTTTGATGGTCTAATATTTTTTCTGCGATTGTATACATATACACATATGCGTATACGTATAAGTATTTGTATATGTATGAAGAAAGTCTCTGTTTAGTTTTACTTTTCATTGCAGCGCCTACATGAATTACCAAATATTCTCATGGAAAAAATTAAAGGGATAATTTCCTCTGTGAGAAACTACCAGACATCAGACTGATACATGCTTCAGTGTGGACTCACTGAAGCAGAGAGAGCAGATAAGCATGATTCCTCTGAGTCTGAAGTAAAGCTCAGCATTGTTTGCCTGAAACTTATGTTTAGCAAGAACTTAGTCAAACATTTCACCTTCCTTGAACATGGTCATTAACTGAGGGGGCAAAAGTGCAATTTGTAGTTGTTTTTTTTTTTTCTTTGGTCTGTTGATCTTGATGGGGACAAAAAATATTCAAAATTCTTTCAGTTATTTTTGGATTGAGTTTTACAGTTAATTCACTAAAGAAAAAACTTTAAACCAAATGGGTTTTCATACCAAAGGTCATTAAAAATGTTGGTGCTTCTTGGAAATCATTGCAGAAAAAGAAAATGCCCTGTTGACTCATTGCAAAACTAAGAAAGCACCAGGTGTGTAGGTAGATTTACTATGTAAATTATTCAAACAAATGAACAATAGAAATAACAATATGTAATAGGAATGGCTTCACTTTCTCTTTTCACTGTGAGTCATTTTCCTTACTTTTTAAATTCTGCAAAAAAAAAAAAAATCAACACATACTCCTTTTGCAGGAGACAGTCTTCTGTGCTGACTCTGTTTCTGAACTTTCTGCTTTAATTTACATCAGTGTTTGTCTGTCTCGACGTGCCGCTGTGCACAGTCTTGATGAACTTTGCCTCAATGCATGTGTGCAGGTCCTAAAATGGCATCAACTGGGGGCTGATCTGAATTTATCTCAGAGTGAGGAGGCTTGAGAAGTGTAGATGAATTCAGCCCTCTGCTACTGCGCCATGAAGTGGCTCTAGATTTCAAAGCTCAGGTGTGGTACATGAACAAACATCTGAGAGATCTGTCAGGCTGTACACCCATCGTCTACCGGCACAGAGTGTAGGCTGAAGAAAGTCAAGAAAAAAAAATCTAGTCTTTTACTTCCTGAACTTCAAAGGGGCCTCACCTCAGCCTGGCCATCTGAAGGCTCAGTGGTGTTTGACCCTTCTCTCTACTTTTCACTCGAGTTTCTTTCACCCTCTGCTCAATACCAGGTTTTGATTCACATTGCACTCCTTCGTACTTCTCTCATAAAACCACTGCAAAAATTATGAAAAAAATCCAAGATGAAAATTTAAGAAGGATATTGCCTCTGATATTGAAAAATACTTAGACTTTTTGCCTTTCCTTTCCTCTGCTTTGTTCAGACCAGAGAACTCTGACCAAACAAAGTTTTTGTTATGTCAGACTGGGTCATGTCATTGTATTGAGCCTCATTAAGATAAAAAGGAGTCTGTATGCACATCAATAGGGTTTGAAATTTGGTAATATGAGGTTTGTGGTTTTACACAACCAGAAAATGTGCTTTTTTGCTGCAGGTGGAAGGATAACACCTCTGCGCTCATTTCCCTGGTCCTATTGTTTTTGCGAGTTGTCACATTTGTGCTGAAAGTTAAGATGCTATTAAAAGTTAGCTGACAACTAACATTGACAACTGTATCTTAATTCTGTGGCTTGACAAGACAAGCATAGATATGTCTGTTTCTAGTAATCTGATAAGACTGGCACACACACACACACACACACACACACACACACAGTAAAAATAGGAAGATATATAACACAAAACACAACAAAAAACTTCACTTACTGGTAGTTTTCATTAGTTTTAAATATTAACACACATCCCTGAATCTCTGGTAGCAACTGATTTAAAAGACATTTTCTCTAAGGCTGAACAGAAAAAAAGACCAACATATTACTGTGGTTTGAGTGTCTTTTTTTTTTTTTTTTTTTTTTTAAGTCTGGTCAAACATTCACTACAGGAAACACAGATGCATCTACTGCAAAAAGAACAGAAAAACTATCCAGGTCAAAGGGGACTGTGATCAAGAGATAAATAGAAAGGTGTGATGTAAAGCTATTTCTGCAGGTGTTATATCCAGAAAAACGCAACAGCTACAGGAACCACAAAAGTGTAATTTTAAATATACAAAACAAGTCATAAGCTTTTGCCACTGGAACATTAATAGTACTTTTAAAAATTATTATTATGTTTTCTCAAGTTGCGTAAACAGGATTTTCAGCTGACACGACTGGCAGGTCAGTGGAAATATCAGTTTCCTATTATGTGACAGCGCACTTGAGTTTTGCTCAGAGATCCGAGCCATGAGAAACCTATGGCCTGAAACCTTCTGTCATACACAAGTGTCGCATATTAGTGAATTAATCCTCATCGACGTGACTGCGTCTTAATGCTCGGTGACCCATCCGGGGGGCCCGGCAGCGCCGTCTCTTTCCTCCCAGGAGCCTCCTGCCCTGCCAGGACCTGCCTCAGTAACATTTCCACTTTATTTATTAATCTACCTCCACTTTAAAGCCTTTTACAGATTTTGCGTTATGATCAATGACGCATCTAAATATCTCAGTGAGGTTTTGTCATCAAATACTCCACATTTCACTTTATCGCGCTTCCTTTTAGCTGCGACCAGATATGAAACATATAAACCAGATTCAGTCAGTCACACTGATCACAAGGATTAAAGGAGATTTGTTCTTTCTTGATATTTTTCTCTGAGATAGTGGAATTTATTTTATATTTTTCTATTTTTGCGCACTGCTTCCAGGAGCAGGATATCATAAAAACCTACAATAAAATAAACTTTTATTCATGGGCCTACAGCTAAGCAGTTTGGCATGAAACAGTGTTGTTGGTGTGAGGGGTGGGGGTGACGGTCAAACAGAGGTGTCAAAACGTTTTCCAGCAACTCCGTCTGTGTCTGATGTTGGCTCTGCTTCATCATTTCTTTGACTCCGGCGCGTATTTGCCCAAAGCAACTTGTTATGAAGTCTAACTCTTTAACATAGCAAGGTTCAATACGTTGAAAAGTATAATAATATAATAAGGAAAAATATAGTTGACATTTTATTTGGATGAGAATAATCTATATCGCTGCGTATTTTCATGTTGAAACTGTAAAATTTAACCATTAATTTGTCTGTTTTATCCTTTAATGTGATTCAGGTATTCTGATGATAAGTTTGGCTCAAGAATCTGTAAATGTGCTGAAAAGAGATTCGGATCGTGAGGTGTAGAGTTTGTATCATTTTCTTAATTTAAAATTCAAGGCTGCGAACAACCCCGTCACCTGATCTGTGATGTCTCAGAGTTGTAGTAAACACGACCTAAAACATGACTGAACTGTGACCTCCTTTACTCTGCACCACTACAAAGAAACTGCAGCTTATTTATTTTAGTTTGAGGGGAAAAAAGAAAAAGATTATTCACAGATTAGCAGCTGAATTTTAGATTATATGATGCAAAAAAAGATCAAGATAAATCCTGTGATCTAAGCGTAAAAAGTTGTGATGCCGTTTGTAATTCCTCTCAAAAAAGTAAACACATAACCCAGTCACAGTTTTTGTGGTTTGATAAGACAAGATTTTTGGAGATAGCCTACTTGTGCCTGCTTACCTCCCCTGTTTGGTTATTATCATCTCGGTCTGAAACTTGTGGAACTTGGCCCAAAGCGGGTAGTTATTGAGCAGCGCCTGCGTCTTCCCGCACACCTGTAGCCCAGGTAACGGATACAGAGGCGGCCGCTGGTAGCCGTGCTGAAAGTTTGTAGGGTAAGTCTCAGGAGATGGAGAATACACGTCTTTACCGCCCGTAGAAAACCCGTCTCCCGGTGATGGGATGTAACCCTGCCCGGCTGCGCTCCTCGGCGGGGAGCGCACTCCGCCGTACGGGCAGCTGCTCAGGGTCTGTGCGTAAAACCTGGCGGGCTGCGCTCCGTACGCACCGACCGTCTGCTCCGAGTGGTACGGCAGTGCCAAGGCGTCCTGTCCGCCCTGAACAGAGTCCGGGTAGTAAAACCTCGGTTCCTGGATCCCCATTTTAAACTCCAGATCCTTACCGCCGCGGTGAAGGTGACTGCTGATGTCGGGGTTCTTTCCGAAAGTTTGCGTTTCAGTCCCATTCAACATGCTGAGGTAGAGGTTGCCACCTATGCCGCCCATTTGCAGCTTCTCTCCCGGTCTGTGGGTACTGTCATAAGTGTCCGCTCTTTCGTCCAGGAGCAATAACACACAAAAGAGCAGAGTGTGGACTTTTCTCCTCTTCTATGATTTTAATGCGCTTGTGTCCGTCTGTCGGTGCGCACTGACATACCCCCAAACCCGTAAAGTCTCTATCGGTCGGGCAAAGGTTTTAATTTCTATCAAAACATCCCTCACACTGTCTCCTGTGTCTACCTATCTGTCTAAAAGGTTTTATTAACTCACTACTTGACTGACTTTTTGACGTGAAGAGCGCGCTGACTCCAACACATGCTCAGTTTTCGTGCTTATGATATATACATTTTGTAGGTGGTCATATTTTGGAGGTGTGTCTGGCGCAGAGACAGGACGTGATAGGCTCCAGAATATGAAAGAGCCATCCCCTATTTCATCAGAGGACAAAATATAGACACACAGCCTTTTAAATAAATAACCTGAAAGCATTTAAGATACAGATATAACAAGAAAAATACCAGAAATCGGAAAAATCCACAGCTGCAAAATTACATTTGAGTGCCACAAAACCTCCTAGGAATATTCTACAGATTTTTCCGATTATGTTTAAATCTCGCACTTTTTATGATAATTAATATTACTGAAATATTATTTTTATGGCAGATAATCGACTTACAAAAAGTGAAGTGAAATTAACACTCTTAACACTACCTATTCAGCAGAGACCTGAGATTGGACTAAATCAGTTTGGAATTGGCTGATAAATATTCTATTTGTTTATCTGTTTAAACGTAGTGTTTAAAGGTGATGGATTATAATTATGATTGATTTAATTTAATGAACCTCTGGTGTGCATGTGTGATAATTAATTTCTTGTAACTGCTCTTCATACCTTCACTGTCTAACATATTTTTCCGACACTTTTTTTTGTTTCTTTGAAATAATAATAATGTCATTTAGTCAAAGCTAAAAAATAAAATTTCTCCTCCACGGACAGATTTGTGAGATAATTCCTATAAAACCTGTAGGTTTCACTTTAGGTATCATTTACTGTATATGAAGCATCATTAACCCGACTTTAATTTCACTTTCCATCTAACTCACGGACAACTCAATTCTATGCTTTTATTATAAAGTCACAAAAACTTGTGATAGACAAATGAAAGTATAAAATAGTGACATGGAAATTAAGATTTTTTAAATTAAAATGTTCTTAAATTTGATTTAAAAATAAAATCACAGTAATAAGGCAAATGGCATTCTTTAGGAAAATATATTCCAGTTTTTCCCATTGCGTTATTTGTGCTTTCTCTGTCGTCATTGAACTGATAGGCCTATTCTTTTATCGCACCTATAATTAAGCTATAAATTGTTCTTGAAAATAAAGTAAACTTTGACAACGAGTATCCTACAAAAACACCATTTCCGACTCCTTTTTTCTCTCCATGCTGAGATTATTTTCTTTGAAGGCACAGGCCCCATTTTTCCAAAATGATCATAAACTTGTTTAACGTACACGTTTAACTGGACAAAACGTTTAGCACATTTCAAAGCAAGTCAAGTCACAACTTAAAGAGTTCAAATCTGTTTTTTTCTTAATCTTCTCCTTGATGCAAGTTGGCATTTATGTGACACAACACTTCAAGAAAATGATGGATAAAGTTTCAGATTTAGTCAAACATATAAAAATGCATTCTCAAAACCGCTTGGTCTGACTGTCAGAGCTCTGTGGCATTCCTGCTGTGCTGTCATTCAGAATGTAACCAGCCACTTGCTGGATGAAACAGAAACTGGTTTGGTGTCTGTCTGTCTGTCCGTCTGTCTGTCTTACAGCAGCAGTCTCAGCTCTTTAAGACCTTTTAGTGGCGTGTTTTGTTGTCAGTGGTCATCCTGGTCAGAGGATGAAAGCGGTAACCCTGAGGTATTAGCAGCTGCATGTGTGTGAAAATACACACACATACACACAAACACACACACATTAATAGATGAAATCCCCCCAGTGCAGGTATGACACAGTTATCCCCCTCGACACTGTCATTGCTCTAATCCCATTTCCTGTGTCTCTCCTAGCAAGGTGAGCTCACAAGGGCACACACTGAAGTCATCACTGTTGACACGGGTGGTGAGAGGGCCACAGTGTGAGCGACACCACGGCCACAGTCAGCCAGGCAAGACCCCTCTGGCTGGAGTCACAACTTCCTCTCATCTGCTCTCCCTGCTTCCGGTGTGAGCCCCAGGCCATCACCTTGTGAAGCACAATCAACTTTCATTTTCTCCCGCTACTGTTATTAGCAGGTCAGGAGTAAGCTATGTACTCGGGCGTGAAGTAAAACATGCAAGGCTGCAGCTATTTGAAACATTTAAATAAAAAAACAACATCTCCATAATGAAGCAGGTTAAATATCGCCATCAGATTTTTGAGAATCACTGTTAAACTTTACTGCGGCCTGTATTGTATGTAATCCAATCTGGGTTAGCAGGAGTTATAAATAGTGAATTGTAATCTCCCACATATTCATAGACATGAGAGGCAGTGCTGCGCTGCAACTGGACACTGATGTAAAATCTTGATGGTTGTAAAAGAATGTAGTTAAAGCAAGTGTGGTTGGCTTGTATACAGCTCCTGTGGGCTTACAGAATTAGAAGTGATAGACAGTTACATCAGCACATGTCTTAGCATGTCTTCATTAACAGTATCACTCAACCACTCAATTAAAACAGATTCAGTGTTGTCAAGAATGGTGTGTATGATTATCAAAAAGTCAGAATTACTTCATGATATATTTGGTTATAAACACGTGAATATCACTGTTCACTCTGAGTTTCATGTGGTCCTTCAGAAGAACAGCACTTTAATTTATGAAACCGCTGGGCCCTTGCTGCTCATGTATAAAGTTTTCAAAGTTTTCAGGATGACACCACTTGGGTTACAACTTATCCCGCTGATCCTGCACAGAATGGAAAAGACCACCAATCCTCATGTGGAACCTAAGAAGGTAATGTGTTGCTCTAACTCATGACCACTATGTTCACTATGTCAGACGTGTATATGCTTGTCGTTAAAATGCACTTCCTATACATGTTATTCATTCAAGTGTTTAAATAGGAAATTTCTCAAAGTGAAAGCCAGTGTAAGTGTTCTACAAAGTGTTTCTAACTCTGTTATCCTCACTTACTTATGTGTATTGTAACTGTGCCTTTAGGATGTATCCTCCACGGCCATAAATATCAGACTCTTGACATTGCGCCGATGTGGGTGGGCATGGCATGCTTGACACAGTTCACAAATCAAAGCCAGTGTACAGGCTGAACTATGGCCTTCACTTCACTTGAACCCAAATGATGGTGACACTAAAAGGCTAATTAAAAATACATATGAAACTATGTACATGTAATTAGATTTTCTGATGTATTATAAGGCCAAAGTATAATGGCTCAATTTCTTTTTTTTGAAGCACCAAGGAGTTCATTAAAATAATAAAAACCCAGTGACTATTGTGTGTTAGTTTCGGTGTGTTCTCATAACACAGCTCTGGTAGCAGGTGTCTAGGAGCTGTGAGAGGCAGGAGTGAGGATGTCCCTCATAATCACCATGTAAATGGGACTGATTAGGCTGACTAAGCTGGAGCCCATAATCTACAAAGTGGCTCCTAAAGAACGCCTTCCTGTCTCAGGCGCTCCATGGCATAGATTCATAATTAACACAACATATGTTTATTCAAATCTCTGCACGGGGTGTGAAAGAGGGCTTCAGGAGGCACCACCCACCGAGGCTGTGAAAACAGAGGGTGGTGGAATTAAGTGAGGAAAGGGAGAATGAAGAGATCCTGTGAGCTCCAGACAGAGTGAGACAGAAAAGATAGCACTTAGTGCTTGGCGGAATTCGCACTCGATAGCTCATGAACCCTCGGTGAAGTGCAAATGTATTCCTCAGCAACCTCAGAAACAAACAAGCTGCCACTTCCTTAGCCTATAATTAGCTGGTAATCAATGCTGGGTGGGTTTCTGTCCTGTCAGACATCCCCAGCCATAGTGGGGCAACACTAGACCTGCAGCTGTACTCTCAGGTCTCAGATGACAATCCAACATAAAGAACTTTAAGCCCTGTTTTCAGAGGATGTTCAATGCCCATCGCTAACACCTACAGAAATGCAGGAAAATGAAGCACATATGCCCTGGGAATGGGCAAAGCGTGGAGACAAAACATTACCAGCTTTCTATTCTAAAAGGGATGTTTACGAGGATATCTTATACAAATGGGATTATTTGAACTTGGAAAAAAAGCTTTAAAACTTGCGGTCTATCATCACCTTTCCTGCTAAGTTTATATTTTCACAGAAATCTCCATTGGCACATGTTGTGTTATGACCCTTCAAGCACTTGTCACTTTCTCCCAGAGCTTGTTTAAGGGGGAGGAGTGTTATGGTGGAAGAGTAATGGGACAGTGTGCACTCTCTAGTTGCCCTATGAACCTTTGCTAACCCCTATAAACATAGAGAGAGTATGTGTAAGTGTAAGGCGGCAAGCAGCAGCTTTGCAGACACAAAGTCGAGCCATGATCCTTCTCCACAGAGTTCAACTGGGAATTTGAAACATGTAAAACCTGCTCCAGCCTCTTCTTTTACTATGTCAAATGTTCCAATACCCCATCAGTGATTGCTGATTGATAGTTGTATGTTTCTAGGCATTATTAGCAACTTACTTTTAGTAGCAGATGCTCAGGCCTTACTCCATCTCTGTTCTAATGTCTGATACTGATGCTTTAAAGCCTCAGTGGGCAGAAAGAAGAGGAAAACATGGTGGACTTTTAAAACTTACACCCTCTTTCTTCAGCTCTGGCCTCTGTCCAACGCATCAACCAAACAGACAGCTGAAGTCCCAGCTCTTCAGGTGTGACCCGAGGGACCAAACTTTGGGGCAAACTATGAATGGCAGTCAATGGGGAGAGAGAGAAACATTTTTTTCTCATCCATTTGAATTGTGTTACCATTAATACATATGATGTTTGTCAATTCAAAAGATAATTTTACAGGCCAAGAAAGTCATGGATTGAAGCAAATCAATTAGAGAAATTCTTTTTTCTTTTTTTTTTTGGTGAGTTAGCTTAATGGATTCTGTTTTTTGTTGCACATAATACACTCAACACCAAAATGACTACTTCCTCAGTGCAGTCATTTTTGCCGGATCTCTGAGAGCGAGGTGAAAAAATATTAGAGGAGATGAGGTCATGTTGAAGCAGCAGTTTTGTCTTCCACTGCAACAGCCTGCAACTGAGCAGATTGTGGTGAGATATTAGAATAACATCATCCCTAAGCGTGTGTTGCTCATATTTACATATTTTCACACTCTAATAGTTTAAGTTTTACCATTAACAGCAATAATAATGACTTGTAAAACAATTTTCTAAACTGACAAAAATCATATACCATAATGGTAACAAATTTTAAAAAAGCAAAACAAAAATAACCATAACCAAAAAAGCCATTTACTGACAATTTTTTTTTCTAAGTAAGGTCCCATTAGGCACAACCGCAAGGAGACAGATTTCTCTATATATACACATATAAACAGACAGAAAGTCTATATACATATGCATAAATTACCGCCTTCCAATATCTGAAAACACTTGTGATTGGCCAGAATCTTAAATCCTGTATGCTGAAGTCAATATGGTGAAATGCTTTTATAGCAGATTTGCCCACTTGTCCCTAAAATATTATGTAACCCATTCAATAATACATCATTATATAATTACACAAAACTGGGTTAAATTGTTGTTTTCTGTTCATAGTTCATACATTCCTGGTGTGTTGGTTATTGTACAATCTGTTTGGGATGTTAGTCCTCCCGCCACACCCACCTCTTCTTCATGGGTTCCCAGTTGTGTCCATATATAATTCTCCTGTGTGCCCGTAACTCTGCCCTTTTGACTATAGTCTCTGGGAGAGGTCACTGTTCACATTGTCACATTTTCTCTGTTTGTGCATTTATTTGCTAATATTTCTTTTTATTTATGTTTATTAAGTTGTATTAATTTTGATATTGAACTTTATTATTTCTTCTTTGTCAATGTGTTGGTTTTGTTGTCTGTCCCACACAGTGTTGACACGATATTTTTGTATCACCATAGATCTGGATACAGGGTATGAATTAACATCCCAGCTAACTGTACTCCTGTCTATCCAGGTTAAATAAATGGAGACTGCCTCTGTGTGAATCACTGTGTCTTATGTTTATGCACAAAACACAATGCAGAGGGAATATTCTGGTCACAGTTGCTTATTGAAGCTTTACCTGTGTTTTCTGCAGTAGTTTTCAGGCTTTAATTAAAATTTCTTCAGGCCAAACTACCCTAGAAGTGAAAAACCATTAAAGCATGAATGGTGTAAAACCCCGAGTGAATGTTTTTAAGATTAATTACCGAACCCATATATTATAAGATGAGGATGCAGCCAACTGTTGAACTTTATATTTTAATGGTTCATTGCTGTCACTGTAAATAACTAATAGATACGACAGACTAGTGGCCAATATCTAAAATAAACTGGAATCTTACTTGTGGCTAGTGTTACTTTCAGAGCCTACCTTAGCTGTAATAGATGGTGCCCATGTAGGTCCATTCATGCTGGGTTGTGCATCTGGGGCCTGCAAGATCCATGGGAGGTCCTGCACATGAATACACAACACTGGCAGCTTTATGTTACTCAGACAGACAGCGCAGTGCATAGCTATGACAAAACAGGGCAGCTGTGCATTTCCCTGCATTCCTCTGGCTTGCTTCATGAATACAAATCGCCCAACTGTACCCACTCACCAATCCCCCAAAACAGTGCCGGGATTCACTTACAGGCACCATACTGTACCTCCCAGCAACTCCCCGTCTCCCTCCTTGCTCCCACTACCATTCATTTACAGACTCCCCGTCTCAGCTGACGTTCACTCGCCATTACTGACTACATAAAGAAGTCATCGCCCTTGTCACGTCCATGTTGACCTGGCTGCACCAGCGCTACTGTTGGGGTCAGCTGGTCCAGGGTGAGCAGCTCCTGTTTGGGGTTTGATTACAGGACAGTCAAAGAGGGTTTTTCAGACACTTGCAATAATGAAAATATGGAACAACTGCAAAGTTAATCTCCCTCCCCTCAAATTTTCTGTCTATGACTGAAATTGTGAGTGAGTGGTTATGGTTTTGTTTTCATTGGCCAGAAGCCCAGTGGGTTATCTTGACATTTTGGCAATGTTCTGAGTGCTTTCATATGAATAGGTTAAATGTGAGAATTAAAACATAATTTTGTGTAGAAGTATAACAAAAGATTCTTAGAATGCATTAAACATATGACAGAAAGAACCACATAAGTATATCTTGTACTGAAAACATGACTTTTGTTTGTTTCATTGAGGATAGACAATTTTTAAAGATAAAAAGCCAAATTCCCTGACCGCCTCAGAGCTCCACAAACAGTGGATACTTTTAAAAAAGGACTCAAAACCTTCCTTTTTAGAAAAGCTTTTACAATAGATTTTTATCTGTTGATTTTAACTGTTGAATCTGTCTATTGTTTTTATCTGTTGTTCTATTGTATATATCTGCTATAGCTGTGCATTTTAAGATTTGGTGTCAATGTAAAGTACGTCACAAATAAAATGTATTATCATTATTATTATTACTATTATTATTGTTATTATTATTATTATTATTATTATTATTATTATTGTTATTATT
>JAPTGZ010000012.1:17339811-17356311 GCA_029814645.1 Fowleria isostigma
AAAATGTATTATCATTATTATTATTACTATTATTATTGTTATTATTATTATTATTATTATTATTATTATTATTATTATTATTATTATTATTATTATTATTAACGCTATTTAATGCTAGACCAAATGTTGTGTTTTACTCCCTCTCTGTTGATATTAAAGCTCCAGGATGAACATAAATGCTTTTATTTTCCACTTTTCTTTAATCCTGTGCCCACATGATCCTTGTCTAATTTAATAAAATTATGTAGGACATGGAAAAATACAGTATGTTTTTACATGGTGACAAGCTCGGTTGTCTTTATCCAGCTGTACATCAGCTGCCTCTCTGGATAACTTGTGTTCTAAGGCCTAATTATCAGACCATAAATCCTGCTGGTGAAGGTGTCAGGTGCTGTCAATTAATCCAAGGATTTCCATGGGTCCGTGTCACCTATCCAGACAGACAAAGGCATTGCCTGTTCATTTAATAATTCACAGATCCTCATGGGTTTAAAGCACCTCACATGGTTTCTGTTGCAAGAATCTGCCCTGATCTTTTTTCCTCAAACTGACACATGAAAAATGACTTTTATTATCCTTAGTTGTAGATTAAGTTACGGCCTCTGCTGAAAGAATTTGCAAGATGTCCAACAGAAAGCAGCAAATACATGAGATGTTCCATTCAGTAGTGTGCAGTAAATTGCTGTTATTCAGCTGCAAATTACAGAATGTTATTTTACTTTACATCCTTTTCATCCTTTTCCTATAGTTTACCTTCCAGGCACACTTCTACATGGAAAAAAGTATTACACCACCCTATGTTTTCTTCACTTTCTTGCTCGTTTTAATGCCTGGTACAACTAAAGATACATTTATCTGGACAAATATAATGATATCAACAAAAATAGCTCAAGAGTTTAATTTGAGAGCTAATATCTATCCATTTTCTATGGTTTTCTTGATAATAACCAAAATCACATCAGTTCTTATATTAATATCTATGGCATTATACTGACAAAAACAATGCTTTTATTCATTCAATGTTTTCTTTTCTGTTTTAGTCACATGATACACACAGGAGTTAGTACTTAATTGCACCATTGTTTTTAATGACTTTTGATGGGTTAATCATTATGTCCACAACTTTATACCTGGTGTCTGAATTAACTTTATTGTATGGAGAAACACCACTGAAAACATCCTAATGACTCATGTAGTTGTGGCCCCCAAAGAAAGTAGCAGAAAAAAAAATCCCCTTGTTGACACTTGAGCGTAGTTCAGGGAGCAGGGGTCACCATGCTCAAATCCTGCTGACAGAGCTGGCAGTGGTCAGACGGTGCCCTAATCTTTATGCCTTTAAATGTCTTAATAGAAAGAGAGTCATTTTAAGGCACACATGGGACTCATTCTCACATTTAGTTAAACCAGTATACTGATCACAGTGGAATTAATCGAGACAATTAACTTTGTGGAATGTATATAAATTATTTATTACCCCGCCCCCCCAAAGTGGGGTATTGTTTTTGTTTCTTTGTTTAACACTTTAGCAGCAAAAATATTGGGTGACTTTATCCCAAACTTGGTTTATAGATTGCCAGTGAATCAGAACAGATGTGATTACATTTTGGGGAAAAAGTAGGTCAAAGTTCAAATTTTTATGATTTTTTAAAAAATCCCCTCTGCCCCATTTACTTATAATGAGAATAAAAATTTTCTAATCATTATAAAAACATAAATTTTAACTAAATTTACTTAAAATGTTGCAGAGATATAGAGAATCATTTTAGACATCACTCTGTAAAATATCTAATTGATAGCTTGTTTTTGAAAGTTTTTGTTAAATTTTTAAATCTTTTTCTTTTCCAGTTTACTTCCAATGCCACAAATTTCAAATATCTATAAAACACCACTTTTGTCTCTATTTATTTCAAACTTGGCACATATATACTTGTTATATTTAACAAATATGAATATAAATGAAAGAATGGATCAATACCAAAATAATAGACAATACTTCTGAAGGTTTGTTGTGCCTGATACCACTTATTTCTGTTATTTTTATGTGTTTTTTGTTTTTACTCACAATCACACAACTGAGCTCACTTTTATGATAATACATCTCAGTTAAGGACTATGAAGATGTTAAATCTGTCAGAGCATGTAGTGTTGCCCCTTCGGTTAATTCTTTTCTCGCATTTGTTATTTAAATTGTAGAAAACTGAACGGAAATCCCTTTCATCACCTTCCAAATTGAGGCACAAGAAACTTGTATTTGAACTCTGAAAAACACTGCCCTGGAAGGTGAGGTAGAAATTTACTTTTGAAGGAAATCTGATCTGAATGATGTATTAAAATAATCCTGCCCTCTTCCTTTTTAACAGGCTGCAAGCTTGATGCTGCGGGCTTTGATATTACAATCACTGTAATAAAGCCAGGATTGATTGAATGATTGGCACTTTGAGACATGTGCAATGAATGACCTGAACCGTGGTTTTAATACACAAGCAGTGACGGACACAATGTTGCAGGGGATGTGAGGCCGTGGAAAGTACAGCACAAGAGGCTGAGACTAAAGTGTGTATGTGTGTTTGTGTGCATGCTCATTTTTGTGTGTCAGTGCAGGCAAACGCTGTATTCCGGTGGCCCTGTTTGATTCACTTGCTCCTGGGCGAGTCCTGGCATTTGTGTGAAATGTGTGTAATGTGAGTGTGCGTATTTGTGTATATGGGTTGAATGGCAGTAGGGAGAGGGGGCACTCCGAGGGGGTGGTCAGACACAACAAACGAAGGGCCGCGGCGATGTGTATGTGTGGGGATTCAGATCAGACACGTTTAACTGGACACAGTGGCTTTAAGCGGCGTTTCAGCTGACAACAGCTTGCCAACCAGAGGTCTTGCCTGCCACTACCACCACCTAAGCCCTCTGATTCATCTGGCCCTATCAGTCCACTGCTATCTGTATCAATCATTAGAAATAATTTATTTTTAGTGGGATATGGCCTCTCGCCCTCCTCGCTGCCCTCTTGCCCCCTGCAGGCCCCTGTGCCTCGGAGCCCCTCACTAATGAGTGTCAATCTGGAGGGCTGTGGCACTTTTACTGCAGACACCTCCCCTGACAAACGCAGGGCTTCAGTCAACATGAATCACACAAACAGACGCCAGCTAAAGTGACAACCATGCCACGTCTGCCAAAGCTTGCCTCCGTTTCCTCCCCAGCCTTTTAAAAAAGTTTCTTCATGCTTCTTTTAATTTATCTTGAACTTAACAGACTTATATTCATTAGATAACTCATGGTTTATGATTTTAACAGTAGATTTTGTTTTAGAAGAATGTTAAAAAAGCATAAATTGCCTGATCAAAATGCAGCCTGTTTGTTGTAGTAGGTTTCTCCTTTTATTAGGACTTTGTTTTATTTGATTGATTGATTGGTTTATTTTGAGCTTGTGCACCCTATACCGCTTCAATTCACAATAACAGACGTAACACAACATCCGTATATTATATATATTTTATTGTGTGTACACAAATATACATAGAGAAATTTGTTGTTAACATTCATTAGTACACCAAGGTAACTAACACAACATATAAAACACAAAATGTACCAAATACAAAAAATACCAATAAAACAACAGATTATAGACACCAAGGTGAAATAATATACGTATCATTATGTGTACACAATATACATAAACATATACAATAATTCACTATTAATATACAACTGCAGTAGCCTGAAAGGGAGTGAGAAGAAATAAAACTTATTTGGTCCCCCTCCCCTGCCTCCATTCGAAGGCGCAATATATAAGATTGGT
Source organism: Fowleria isostigma (assembly GCA_029814645.1). NCBI lineage: Eukaryota > Metazoa > Chordata > Actinopteri > Kurtiformes > Apogonidae > Fowleria > Fowleria isostigma. The sequence continues at coordinate 17,343,605 of JAPTGZ010000012.1, forward strand.
TCACACTTGTGAGATCATTGAAGTATTTGTTGGTGTCATTTGAGCAGGGGCCAGTCATTTGATGTCAGATGACAACCTACACTGCTGCTGCTATAGAAGAGAAAGAGAAGAGATGCACTGCAAACTTCAAGAGTAAGCATAAGGATTGTAATCCCCCACTTATAAACCAGTATGTTGGCAGCTGAGACAGTTGTCGGCTTTGGTTTCCTGCAGAATGTAAGATTTCAACCACACCGTTCACCATGGATTTAATTAATTTGAATATAATATATTTTTTTAATTATTTAATCTTTGTTTAACCAGGAAAAATCCCATTGAGACTGCTGACTGATACACAGGCCCAAAGATGTATGATAATACCCACTGACTCTCAACATCAATCAACATCATAATACTGGTGGAATTGCAAACAATGCAAAGGTACTGACTGTACTGTTATAAAAGTGGCATTTATGTGTACGGAAAAAATCTAAAGTTGAGGAGGCAAGAAAGCTTGAGATTAGGAGTTTTAGCCTCATCAAAGATGCCAGATGGGTAAATGTTTTCATGTGGAATTCCTGCTAGCTGATAAGCAGATGTCACCATCAGTTGCATTGTGAGATGGTCAGTCTAAACTTATGGCACTAACACACTTTGGCTGCATCACTGACCCTCTTTAACTGCAACATAAGACCACCATTTTCCAGCCACAATATCAGCATGTTTTCTTAGCTTTTCTTTGGGACAGCTCAAGGTTGCACAGTGTGTTCCAGGCACTAGAAAATCTAGAGTTAAGTAAAAACAACACACACATAACACATGACACCCATACAAATGCTATTCTTTGGTTTTGTTGCTGTTTGTTGACAGAGATGTCAAGTAATGAAGTACAAATACTTTGTTACCTTACTTAAGTAGAAATTTTGTTTATCTATACTTTACTGGAGTAATTATTTTTCAGCTGACTTTTTAATTCTACTCCTTACATTTTAAAAACAGCCTTGTTACTCCTATTTCATTTCGGTTTGTCATCAGTCAAATAAAAAACTATCCAAATAAATCACAACATCTGGATAGATAAACTTGATTGTGGTTGGATGAAAACTATAAACATATACCATTCTGACACCCTGTTGGTTTGTAATGGATCCATCACACCTGACTTTTTGCACCATTCCAATACTTATATTCAACTAGACATCATATCTTCCCCTTGAAACACATGTTAATGCTCAGTAGTACACATATATGGTTCTTTAATACATTTGCATTGGACTAAAATGTGTTTATTTTCAATGGGCATATATGAGCTGAAACAGACTAGTGTATCCCACATTTATACACATTAACATTTTAACTCATAAGGACCCAGTGTGATATTTGTGGTACTCCCCAAATACATTTTTCTTTATATTTAACTCATTCTTAAGTGGTTTATCACCATTTATTGTAAATTGCCTTCTGTATTTTAAGTTTTTTCTCTGTGAAAATCAGGTGTTTTCCAAAATTTAATTCACTAATCTTGTAGATGTTTAGAATGGGTATATATGAGGTGAAACAGGTAGACTAGTGCATCCCAAATTTTTCAACATTAGCATTGCAATATAACCTTATAGTTATTATGGCTTTACAAAAATGTTTTTTGGGGAGGTGGGGTAGTGCACTTTAAGCCCCTGTAGAGCAGCCTAAGGTTTTGTCCTAATGTTATTTTTTTCCCCCTTATATTTACTTTTATACTTTAAGTAGTTTTGAAACCAGTGTTCCCCTGGAAGACCTGGTAGAAGTGGCTGGGGAGAGGACTGTCTGGGCTTCTTTGCTGAGGCTGCTGCCCCCCCCCGTCACCTGGACCTGGATAAACGGAGGATGATGGTATGGTACGGTACGTTACAGAAACCTGTATTTTTACACTTTTACTTGAGTAAAAAGTTTGGGTTGATACTTCACCTTCTACAGAAGTCTTTTTAAACACTAGTATCTATAATTCTACCTGAGGAATGAATGTGAATACTTTTGGCACCTCTGTTAATACTGAACACATAGTTGCCAAGATATGCTATTATTGTCTCTAAAAAATGTACTCTGAAGGGTTAAAACGAATCATTTTTTTGGCCATATGTTCCAACTGCAGCATCACATAAAAAGAGGAGAAATGAATTGCAATGACATGCACCAAATGTCCTCTGACAGGCTCAAATTGGAGATGTGCACAGGTCAACCCTCTAAACCCCCAGGCACCCAGACTTCCCAACTTTTTCTAATTTCTAATGATTTTAAAAATCAATGTGTCAGCTATATGTTTAACATTTGCGATGTTGTTGCGCTGATATGTTCAATCACCATATGGGGTCAAAGTTTGGTCACTATTGAAACTGCAACAACCCCCTCTTTTCTTTACACGCATGACATGAGTATTTGAAGAGCCACACTTATGTGATGGCTTGACCCTTGACAGCTCTATTTTCTCCTGACAGCAACATACTCTACTATACGTATTGACGTTTCTGTGGGTTAACTCTGTGTCTGTGCAGTGTGTGCAATCTGTGTTCTTTTTGATATGTGGGACGGTGGTGTTTTCTAGTAACCAAGCGGACGTCAGAGATCTATTCTGGATGCTCGATGCAACAGCCGGCCAGCAACAGCAGCAGCAGGGGAAGGAATGCCGTCTGTCCGGAGGCCTGAGCAGAGTGATCGCTGATCCAGTCGGAGGAAGTGGAGATGGCGGCTCTAGTGTTTCATGGGTTGTGGAAGAAAGAGAGGAGAGGGGGCAGTGGAGGTGGAGGTGAAGGGGGTTGGACTGGGGACAGAGAGAGGAAAGATGGAGAGGGAGAGAGGGAGAGGTAGTGGTGGTGGCAGTGGTGGTGGGGGGGGAGCTGAAGGCATTTGGTTTGGTGCCAGTCGAGCCAGCTTTCTGGCATGCCACATTCCAGGAGATCAACACCGCGGTATTTCCTTTCAGCCCCCAACCCAGGACCACCACCCACTACCCTGCAGTCCTCAATATCATCCACATCAATTTCTCTCACCCCCCCCAAAAAAAAAAAAATTATTAATAAAAACACAGCAAAATATCACATGAAGGAACAGTAACTCAGCAACTTCAGCATCTAAATAATGTAAAGAATCTCAAAAAGACAACTAAAACTGATAACTCATGTTGTGTGTTACGAATTTAATTTTTTTACAGTAATGAATAGGGATAGGTTCCATTATCAATTACATTTATTGATTTGATTCCCAATCAATTTTCTTATCAATTCTCACTGGATCATAAAACAAACTATAGTAACTCTTTAATGTCAAATATGCACTAACATTTTTATAAATTTGTTTTGAGCAGAAAAAACAAAACAGAACATTTTTACACGTGCAATAACCAATAGATACATTAATAAATAAAGACAAGACATTATAGCAATAGACATGAACACTTTCAACCACAAAAAAGATTTAATGTACTCCTCAAAAAGGAGTGGAAAGAAGAAAACTTACTAAATCCCACCCACATCTCACATCCATACAACTTAACACATTACTTTTGCTTCCTTAGAAATAAGGTTACATTTGTTAAGTATTAATAATATAAATAACAGATAGTAAACAGATTGGGACAACTGAAGTATATTCCACATAGTAAATATCCAATTGATAGTCTACATAATTTGTAATACAATATATTCAGCATTCATTACATACCAACAATGGCAATGGAAACTATAAATACCAACATTTTAAACAGCATTTGATTTGAACAAAACTCATAAAGGGTCATGAAAGAATTTGTTAAAGCAGTGTGAGAGCTACCTGTTGTAGCCTCTGAGCCTCATCATCATCATCTAAATGTAGGACATGGAGATTATTCATGAAGACTAGTGAAAGCAGGTTGGCACAGTGAAATGGTTCTAACATTAACAGTATCGATAGAACCTGCAGGGGTTTAATGTTATCAGCTGTAACCTTGCTGTACACTCTGCTTCGAGAATCGCTTCCACCTTTGCAGCCAATCAAAAACATTCATGCAGTTAAATTGAATGCTGTGTGGTTAAAGGCTTCATATTTAAGCTATTTTCCCCCTTTGTCATAATGGAAGCTCTGCCATGATGCAAATGGCCTTAGTGTTGTGCTTATTGTTGAAATATAACTACACTTTAGAGCTCTTCTGAGCCAAAATATCAAAAATAATGTGACGACGTATTTGATGTGATGACATCACAGAACAGGTAAGCAGAATTGTTAATAAAACAGACTAATGACTGCAAGGATTTGAGCTAATGGAAACCGGTTCTTGTAGAGAACCTCTAACAACAACTTATTGAGTCAAGGAGAGTGCATAACCACCTATGTGATAATATTTATAGCAAATTTATGTGTAACAAAAATTGCAGATGATAATTTTTTTTGTCTTTTTGATAAGTAAAGAGAGTAAATAATGTTTAACCCATAAAGACCCAAATATACAGTGGTGAGCAAAAACATCTGATCTAAACTGTTAAATACCTGCTGATCCACTAATCCTATCAATGCATGTAAATAATTAGTGTAAAATGCAGTTTGTTGTAAATTGATGGTCATCAGACATGGCCCTTTTGGATGCTCAGAGACTCTGTAGTGAAAGTGGAAACACCATCACCTTCTACAACATTGATTTACCAGTAAAACCCATGGAGGTGAATAAATGGATGGAGACACTTGTCTTATGATCAGTTAATTATATATTTTACTGGAAAAAACAAAACAAAACTTTTCTTCAGTTTTTTCTGTTTTTGATATACTAACCCTGAACTTTAATCTAAGCTTTAATGAACATCTACATGATCAGTAAATTACGTATATGCAATTTCTGATTTTTATTTAAAAATGCAAAATACAGGGCATAATTGTAGAATAAATGGTGATAAATTACATAAGAAAGGTTAAAAATACAAACAAATTCGTATGGGAACTACCACAAAAGTAGCATTGGGTCTTTTTGAGTTAAACAGAGTGGATTCGATTCTTTCTCATTTTCCCCCAAATAAAAATGAAATAGAATCAATTTATTTAATTATATCAGACTAGGAAAGCACATGATTCCACTGAACACTTGTTCTTGCTCTGAAGATCATCAAGCGTCACCGGGACATTGACATTTTAGCAACATATTAACTTGTATGGCAGACTGTTAAATATGTTCAAATAGAAGCAACGTCTTTCTTAATCATCTTAAATCACTAATCAAATACACAAAAAGGCAATTCTGTAAAAAGTGAAGGCTAAGTCACTGTTTTTGGCCAGTGGTGGAGTTTTAGATGAAGACCTAAGAATAAGATGTAATATCAACACATGTAATGATAATTTTTGATCATTTAGAGCCAAATTTGAATGACTGCTGCCCAAAAAGTTAAATGGTTGAAATGCCAAATTTATATTGCTTTCAGAGGGTTGATTTTCAGACATTTTTTGTTTGGTGGGATACGGTGCCTGTTAATGACTAACATGATGGGCAAAATCTGAAGTGACATTTTGAAGTGACATTTTAAACTTCAGAGAACATTATGCTCCAAGTGTCTGGTGTCAAATCCTGGCTTCCCGGTGATGCTGTCTGGAAGTGCCCTTAAGCAAGGCACTGCATCCTAACATGCTCTGGGTACATTTCCAAGTGTTCTTTCATATGACATGAGTTTGAGTACATCATTGTAAGTGCTCATATAAAAATACAATGGACGTCAGTAGAGGTACAGTTTCTCATCTGGTTTCTAACCACACTAAAGCACATATGAACATGCGGGGTGTGAAAACTGTCACTTCCCTTCAGCCTTTTTATATTTGTGCAAATATTTACAGTACTATATTCTACTGATACTGTGGACACCTTATAAAATATGCAACATCTTTTGATATATCTGTGTTCATAGAAACCTTTATGTTTGTATTTATGTCTTTCCTCTTCATGTTAGATAATTTTGTAAGTGACATGAGATGAGGAACTGACATAAATGGCTCATATAATGATAATTTTAGAGTATTAATATGAAAGTGTACATACTTCTAAACACACACTGTATGTCTATGTGTGTGCAAATGTGTTCTGTTGTGTCAAAGGAGAGGGATCCTGCATGGCTGTGTGTATTTTTATTAGTCACTGTATGTGTGAGTGTGTGCACGCCTGTGTAAGCGCAGTGTGGTGGATGGTCTGTCAGCTCAGGTTAACCTGACGCTGAGTGGCCACACCTCGGGGGTGTGCAGGCCTGCGAGGCGGGCTCTCTCTCATCAGCAGCATTAGGCCACAGTGTGTGATGGCTGCTGACCCCCGGCGGAGTGATGGTTGTGGCGGCCGGCCGGTGCGGGCACCAATAAAACCAGGTTCTGGGCTCACTTCCTGCCAGCAGCAACCCTCACTCTCCTGCTGTCAAATAGTAAGTGGTGAGGGCAAAGATGGCACTTTGGGTAATTTGTTTTGGGCCTCATCAAGGACACCCTGTTAAAATGCCCCATGTCTCTGAGTCACAGTTCATGCAGGAGATGGATGAGAGGGAGAAACTGTCAGGAAAGTATCAGGAACAAAACTTTATTCATTTTAGAAAAAGAATTTAAAAAATAGCCCTGAGAGAAAAGCTTTTTTCACTTTTATCTGATTATGTGCACAGACAAGTTTTTTTTTCTTGTGATATGATAATTTTTCAGGATTCCATTGTAGATCTGTTAGCTCATGTGTAATCTACAGCTTAGACACAGATATATCTGGTCCCCTGTTGTGTGTGATTGCATGGTGGTCAACAATGGCAGCAGGTGCACCATGGGGAAGAACAACAGGAGGGCAGGGCCACCACCAGAAAATGACCCCTGCCACAGAAACAACAATGAGAAACCCAGGGTTTTGGAGCCTTGAAAATATGAAGTGACAAATGGTGCCCTTTGTGTGGGAATTGACATGGCACAAGGTTGACACTGTGCACCCTCTAGGGGTTGATCTTCCAGTCAGGATCAAATGCCAAAACTAGGTCAGGGGGAAGAGAGAGAGGGAGAGATGGGGAGGGTGGGGTTCCTAATATTAAAATCAGGTTTTACAGTTTGGATTAGTGTCCAACACCTTAATCTAAATTAGCTGCAGTGTCTGTCAAGTGAAGACCCTTATCACCCCCTGATTGAACCCTTTGAAGCATCTTAACAAAGGTGACAAAGATGAGGCTGAAAGACAGTAAACATCAGGAGCCACTAAAGACAGAGTAGTGTTTTGCCTTTGCTTATGCTGGTCTGGGTTGTACTGTGTGTCAGAACCTGTGGTTAAAAGTGCAGGTTCTCCACACACAAACACAGAGCAACTCATAGTTACAAAAATCACAAATGGGCTGAGGTGAGATATTTTTCTAACTATTGATTCAGTAAGATGCACTGGTGGAGTTATTCAAAGCAAAGCTAAAAACAGAAAAAGTTTCCAGTGCAATCCATCTTTATTTATAAACCACAAATTTAAACAAACTCAAAGGTTTTCAAATTGCTTTACAGTAAAATAAATACAATAATGCATGATACAAAAGATAAAATACAAGATAAAACCCCAATGAAACATGATAAATAAGTGAATAGACTGACTACCTCAGATAAAATATCTGTGCACATAAAATCAACAACCTACGTGGTATGAAAGGCCAAAGAGAATAGGTAGTATAATTTATACAAAGAAAAAAATAAATTAATAATAAAATAAAAATAAATAAATTAAATTAAATTTAAAAAGTTTAATAGTGAGTTCCTATTTTGCTTTTTTCCTAGTGTTTTTCCAAGAGTATTTTTATATGCAACTGAGCTATTGTGACCAAGTAATTTCCCTTGTGCATCAATAAAATTTGTCTAAGTCTAAGGTAGAGCATCAACTAAGATGTATGGAGGCAAGTTGTAATGATTTGTGATTGGTGGTGATGACTAATTGAGAAACAACTAATTAAAAAAGATGTAATAATTGAAAAACCTCTCAGGTACCATTGTTTTGAAACTGAAAGTCTTGACTAGAAATGTTTTTATATACCGTATATATTGTTAGATATGGATCATTTATGGCTCTGTAAAACTGTGCAAAAGTGTTTTCTACAACTTTCTGTAAGTGAATACATACAAAAATATAAACATATATTGCTAGATATGCTATTTTTCCTTACTGTCTTGATTTTTCTAATAAGTGCTGCTTTGTACATCCTGTCCTTTTTCAAGTCATGCTGCTCATATGTGCCTTAAATTTCCCCCTAAAGTTGTTACAAATGTACAAAATTGGTAAAATCCCTGACTGTCTGTCATAAACTGTTTATTAATGACAACAAATGCAAACCAATTCAACACTAAATTGTTATAGAGCAGCACAAGTCTTTTATACAATTACAGTCCAGTAGCAGTGGAGTGCTTCATTATCTTGGTTTAGTTTACCTTTTCTGTGAAAAAAAAACCCCTCATATTAAAAAATGATCATGGCTGTAATGACTCAAAGTTTCATTCTCTGAATATTTTACCCAGTAATGCATGTTATAATTTGTACTAACAACCCTCTTACCCTCTGCCTACCAGCCATGACTTGCCCATAAAGTTCTCATCTGGGAGCAGAGGGCCTCGCATTGTGAGATGAACAACAGCAGTAATAACAACAACCCGGCTGCTCTTCCCCTCCAGAGGAACAGGGGTCTGGCTAGTCCAAGCACACCGGCGACCGACCCTCCCTCTGGCCCTTGTTTGTCATGAGCTGACCCTTCCATTTAATTAATTAAAATTAGCATCTGTCCCCTTGGCATTGACTTGTTACGTCAGATAGAATCAGCTTTTGTATCAGCGGGCCCCTGGGGCGGCTGGCCCTAACGAGGCCCAAGATCCTAATTAGAAGATGTAAGGGGGGGGTGAGACGGGGTGTAAGGAGCTGGACAAGGAGGAGAGAAGAAAGAGGGGGGTCTAAACAGGGGGGGGGCAGAGAGGGTCCTGCTGGGATGAATTGGCCCTGGGGGGGAGTGGGGTATTTATACAATCCGCACCTCCACATGATGGGGGAGGTACATGCTAACTCTCTCCCCTCTGTATCTCTCTGTCTTTCTTCTTCTTTCTCTCTGTCTTTGTCCCTGATCTCTTCCTCATCTCCTCTCTTGTTCTCACACAAATGTCACTTTAAAACAGGAAAGACAAGCTGAGACCAGGATGTACAGTCACAAGAACAAAACACAAACACAAGCCGCTCATTTAGTTGTGAAAACACACTTTTTTGTTCAAGTCCTTACGACCACATGTCATGTAGAAAATAGAAAGCTTCAAACTTCTCTCTGATATATTAACCCATAAAGACCTAGTGCCACTTTTGTGATAGTTCCCAAACTAACTTTTCTCTAGATTTAACCTTTCTTAAGTTAATTTTCTCCATTTATTATAATATCATCCTTTCCGTTTTGCATTTTGTTGGTGAAAATCTGGCATTTTCCAATATTTATTTTACTGATCATGTATTTTAATCATAAAACTGAGATTACATTTGAGAGTTTTTATATAAAACAGAAAAAACTGAAGAAAAAGTGACTTTTTATAGTAAATATATCATTAACTGAATATAAACCCAGTGTCTCCATCCACTGTCATTGATCCAACTCCATGGGTTTTACTGGTGAATCAATGCTGTAGATGATGACGGTGTTTCCACGGTAACTACAGAGCTTCTGAACATCCAAATGGGTCATATCTGAAGACCAACAAAAGTATTTTACACCAGTTATTGAGAAGTATTGATAGGATTAGTGGATCAACAGTGAGAACATGGTAAGGACATGTTCTTGTTCTTAATATTTCATTGTCTCATTTCATGATCAGACAGAGCACATGTACTCTACCATTATTGTGCTTCTCTGTACATGAAAGAAATTAATTTGGTTTATTCATTTGTAGTCTTTATAGTTTCTGCGGAATAGCGACTTTTTTTAAATAGTTTTTTTTTTTTATATATACCAGTAAGAGATTAAATACATACTTATGATAGATGCAGGCTCACCTTTTAAAATTGATATTTACTGTAAGTATATTTCTCAAGCCCTGTGATGAACTGGTGACAGGGTGTATCCCACCGTTGCCCACTGGCAGCTGGGAAAAGCTACTGTGACCCTCCTGAGGATTTAGTGGTTGGAAAATAAATGAATAAATGTATTTCTTAAGGTCTAATTCATCCTCCACCCAATAAGAGTCATGTTATCTGTGAGCCTCAAATACATTACCTGTGATGTCTGTGTTTACATTTCTGGTTTGGAGTATTTTTGCCTGATAGTTTAACTCCTATCCCATTAGAATTTAAAACTGAAACACTTAATTAAAAGTTCAGATATTCTTCAGCAGCTCAGCATTCTGTACCAACCTCAGCATTGATTATTGAATTAAATAAGCAACCATTCAGTCACTATTCCATTATTTCACTGTATTAAAATTGATTCACACAGTTTATAAATTCTCAAATGATCATGTCAGCTAATGCTTATTAAATTGACTTGCTGTCCACATATGGATGAATCATATCTCTTATTTAACCTATAAAGACACAAACATCCACCGACGACCAAAACCATCTGCTGGTCTGAAATGATTAATACCTATTGATCCACTAATCCTATCAATACATTCAACAATTGGTGTAAAATAGAGTTTGTCATCTTTTCATGGTCATCAGATATGACCCATTTGGACATTCAGAGGCTCAGTAGTTAATGTGGTAACATCGTTATCTTCTGTGACATCAGTTCACCAGTAAAACCTGTGGAGTTGGATCAGTGACAGTGGATGGACACACTTGGTTTATGTTAAGATAATGATATATTTGATTGAAAAAAAAAATCACTTTTTCCTCTTCACTTTTCCTCTGTATTTGATGTAATAACCCTAAACTTTAATCTGAACTTTTATGAACATGTACATAATCAGTGAATTAAAAAAAAGAAAACTATCAGATTTTCACTGAAAGAATTCCAAATACAGAGAATAACATTATAGTAAATAGTGATAAATCATTTAAGAGAGGGTAAGTAGAGAAAAAAAAATCATTTGGGTAGTCACAAAAGTAGCACTATGTCTTTATGGGTTAAATAATGATAATGATGATGATACTACTACTACTACTACTACTACTACTAATAATAATAATAATTATAATAATAATGTGCACCTTTCACTGCAGATTTGTCCAAAATTAACCTTAAATGTTCTGGATTTGAGTGGAAAGACATACTGTTTTTGTTTTGTCATTTCTTTTTTCAATGATATGCACATCACAAGCAAGATTCCATTAGGATGAATCAAAACAAAACCAATTATGCTGAATGCGCTTACTATAATATAGTATTAAAATCATTCATCATAGATTACAGTGTTAATTCTAATAGGGTTTCCTAATTTTAAAGAGGTCTTCTGTTTATAGATACCTGCTGGTGATGTGATCCATTTCTTTTTCCAAAACACATTTCTATAGGTCTACCACTTAACTTTAGGATCCATATGCTGAGGCTGGTGGCTCCTCTTGTGTTTGGAGCTGGCTGATGAATTCAGGCCGGTGTCATACCCTGATCTCCTCACCATCCGGGGTCAGTGGGGATGCTGGTGTTTGGGTGACGAGGGACCAGGCAACATGAGCAGACAGGATGTAGGCAGCGAGTCGTGGCAGATAGACATGTGTCACTAAGACAGTGGGAGACATGGAAGGACACCTATGGGTTAAGAGACAGTGAAGCTTTCTGAAAGTCTTAGAAGAAGATTATGTTGAAAGAGATTGTGAGAGCAAGACACAGAGTGAGATTAAGTGAAAGCGATATTGTGGCTTTGTCTTTCTTTTTATTTACAACTAGCCTCTACATCCACTCATGCAGGTACACACAGAATAACATCTATTTTTTACAGGGATTTTTGTTTTGAAATCAAATGAGTTGATGAAATGATAAATTTTATTTTGAACATAAGTAGGAATAACATATAAAGATGAACAAAAGGGGGAGAGAAATAACAAATTTAAATAGAACAATCCAGAATATTGAAGGCAATAAGTTCACAAAAAAAGAATTAAAAATGTCACACAATGTACAACTATTTCATTGTGGCTCTTTAACATCACTTTAGGTTCGAAATGGAGTAAGAGGCTGAGATTTTATTATGTATGCATTCCATCAAAAAGAGTTGGGCAGTTATTACATTATTAGATTTTACCTAATTATACCGAATCTATTTTTCCCCATGTGTTTACAGCACTGACTTCACTTTGGGAAATAAAAAGAATCATATAAAAATAACATTAATATGAGGTCACAAAAACTCACACCATGTCACCTTTGCCTTGACAGAAGTTGTTTTGACAAGACTGAATTCTCTCCGATATGGACTATAGTACATACAGCAAGAAACATTGCATTAAATGCTAAATTGGTGACATTGCTGTAAATATTTTTGTGTTCTGTTGATCTTTTTTTTTTGCATACCTGCTCTGTATGATGATATCTATGTGTGTCTTTCTGTCTGTGCAAACCCATAGTGATGTCTGTGACCGTGTGTGTCTGTGTGTGTGAGAGTGCGATAATGGGGGTGGGTGGGACAGTCCATCATCACCCAGTTTAGGGATGAGAAGACTGGGACCACATGCCCATCTTTTAACTGTGTCAGATTGAAGTGGCCCCTCCAGATCATGTTGTTGTCACACACACACACACACACACACACACACACACACACACACACACACACACACACACACACACACACACACA
>JAPTGZ010000012.1:17389728-17401761 GCA_029814645.1 Fowleria isostigma
AATCAATCAATCAATCAATCAATCAATCAATCAATCAATCAATCAATCAATCAATCAATCAATCAATCAAACAATCACATTTATTAGTTTCACACTTGTAATGGACTTGACCCAGCTCTTTGGAGTGTTTTACTACTACATAAATCTACACTGAAATCCCATTTGGAAAATAACTGTTACCACCATTGGAAGAAAAAACATTCATCTTCCTGAAATATTTCACATGAGTTGAATCAAAAATTAACTATGGAAACATAAAAGACTGGATTTCAAGGTCAAAGATGAGCAACTGTCACAAAACACCAATAAAAACACCAAACATATTTGACATTTTGTACAAAAAAGAGAATTATTTCTGTGCATCACTTTTTCATGATAAGTCTCCCTACACTTGACTCAGGCTGTCCTATTAACAGAAGTGAACAATAGCCCTCATTCTATTCATAAAGACCTGTGTGCAGCTGTGGCGCAGTTGGTAGAGCAGGTCGTCCAATGATTGAAGGGTCGGTGATTGAAATCCCACCTCCAAATGTCCACATGTCAAAGTGTCCTTGGGCTAGACACTGAACCCTAAATTGCTCCCAGTGAGGCCTGACAGCACCCTGCAGGGCAGCAGCAGCCCACTGGTGTATGAGTGTGTGCGTGAATGGGTGAATGTGAAGCTCGTATTGTAAAGTGCTTTGGGTGCCATTAATGTGCGGAAAAGCGCTATATACGTACTGACCACTTACCATTTCATTTACCATTTAGACCTATAATTACAGATTTTCTTGAAATTACATGAATAATTTCTGAGTCAGTCACCTCTACAGTAACAGAACTCAGCACTCAGCTCTGCTATTCTTATGAGAGGAATCAAAATTGATAGCATTTACACTTACAGCTCAAAAGATGAGGTTTTTTTTTGTTTTAAATGCTCTGTAGAGCCTAAAGACAGAATAGCACTCTGGAGACTTTTAATGTCCTTTTACTAATTTCTATTTTCCTTTTTTTCCAGTGATTCACAAAAAGTATTTGTTTTGTTGCTAAGTATTTCCTAGAGGCAATAACGTCTTTTATATAACCCTCTAACTAATTAACAAGTGCCAGTTAAGTCAAATTTTCCAAATTAATTTGACGCAATATGGCCTTGGGGAAAGAAAAATCTTCTGTAACTTGGTGTTTTTAGTGTTTTCCCACTGTTAGATGTGTTAAACTGCAAAGATATTGATGTAAGATCTCTGTGAAGATGCTACGCATAGTGCCTTTTGGTTTGTGGTAAGTAGTGGCTGCACAGTTGTGAGACATTAGCTATGTGTGTGAATTGCATAAATGTGCACAGGAGAAGAAAGGTGTTGCTACTGTTCAGCAGTTTATCTTACATGTCTGAAATCTAAAGGTCTGAATCTAGATATAGATCTAAATGTGCTATTTTAATATTTTCATGTGAATGAAAAACTCCACCTAGAGGTGTATAAGTGTGCATCTATTACACTGCAACCGTTAAAAGTCAAATAGTTGCAGTTATGTCACTTTTTCCTTAACCCCCTAAAGACCCAAACATCCACTGGCAACCAAAAAGCATCTACTGATCTAAAATATTTAATAACTGTTGATCTATGTATTTACTATCAACATGTAAATTCTTGATATAAAATGAAGTTTGTCATCTTTTCATGGCCGTCAGATATGAGTCATTTGGACGTTGAGAGGTTCTGTAGTAAATGTGGAAACACTGTCATTTTCTACAACATTGATTCACCAGTAAAACTCATGGAGTTGGATCATTGACAGTGTATGAAGACTCTTGTTTAATATTCAGTTATTGATAAATTTGTTGAAAAAGTCACTTTCTTTTCAATTTTCTCTGCTTTGATATAATAACCTTTTAATTTACTTTGAGTTTTCTACACATCTACATGATCAGCAAATTAAATATAGGGAAAAATACATGATTTACACTGAAAAATGCTAAATACAGTGGATAATATTACAATAAATGGTAATAAATCACGTAAGAAAGGTTAGATAGAGAGAACAAGTGGTGCCAGGCACAACAAACCCTGCTATTCACACATATTTTGTATAATAGGAAGATTTTAAAAATTCTTAAAAAAAATTTGACCTACTTTTCCTAAAATGTAATCACATCAATTCTAGGGCACTGGCAGTCTATAAAGTCAATTTGGTATGAATTCAACAAATAGTTTTACTGTACAAACATTTGAAATGTCACCAATTATAAGTAAATGGGAAAAAAAGATTTTAAAAATTCATTAAAAATTTGAACTTTGACCACCTACTGTTCCCAAAATATACTGACATCTATTTTGGCTCACTGGCAATCTATGAACCAAATGTGGTATAAATTCAACCAATAGTCTTGCTACTAGAGTGTAAACAAAGAAACAGACAAACTGAAGCAAAAACAATACCCCTTGCCCCCCTTCAGGAACCTCATTTGGGAACTGACACAAAAGCAGCACCGGGCCTTTATGGGGTCAGGACCATAGCGGCTCAGACTAACCTGGGCTTGCCTGCTCCTGTGAGGCTTTCCTCAGGATCTCTGTCTGCTTGGAGCTCAATGCTTGAAGGCGACCCAGCTCCTCTGTTAACTCTGTGTAGGCCAGAGCCAGATTTACCCTGAAGGAATAAAGACACAATATAATTAGACAATTATTATAATCACTGGCATTATAGAATATAATAGCAAAGTGTTACACTGTAAATTACGAGCAAATGCTCATATGTATGTTTTATTATATGTGTTGGTTAAGACTGATGCAAGTAAAACAAAGACTTTCTTTAACCCTTTAAACCCTAACCGTGGGGTAGAGCACTTGGGTGTTTCCACTCAGTATGTTGTGTAGGCTAACAATACGTGCAGTACAGGTGAATTTTAAATAATATGACATTATTGTACTACATGTCTGTCCTAACATTGTCCATTTTGCCTTTTTGTGGTGTTTATATTTTAAGTGCATTTTATGGTGTCTGTATTTGTCTCTGTATGTACTTTGTGTGTTTTTCTTGTGTATGACATCAGCTTGCCAGGAGGTCTGCAGATGGAAATTAGCCTTGGGCTATAATCTGGCATGTTTACATTTATTTTTTTAAATATTCATTAATGTGCCTTGATCCCCCTTTCTCAAATAAAATCAAATAAAGTCAAATAAATAAATAAATAAATTAATTAATAACCCATTTAATTAATTAAATGGTCTGCCTGGGATTTTTTTCGTATTTGGATGAATCAAAAGGTTACATTGCATAAAATGCTCTGCGAGAATTAAGTGTAATATTCCTAAATCTGATGAAATTAGCTAATATTGAGAAAAAAAAAATCTGCCAATTGGGTAAAAAAAAATCTTGACTAGAATTCTTAAAACAAGCAAAAAGTCTATCAAATAAAAAACCATAATATGCCTTAAATGGAGACAAAAATGCCAGAATTTTTCCAAACAGTCCTTAGTACAAGAAATCATCTTGATATTAGCTACAAAATCTTATTAAGAAAAAGTTATATAATTAAAAAAAACAAAAAAAGAATATTTTTTCTCATGTAAACATATTTTGGCAGGCTTTTTTCCCTAATTAGATGAAAAATAATATAAATACTCTAAAAACATGGCTTTTTGCACTTTCTTAGAAACATTTTTTGCAGTGTAAAAAATATGCTGTGAGTGAGTCTGTTTGCTCATTTTTCCAGAGCCTTTTTTTGCCCCAGATCTTTCAAAATCTAGCAATTGTTCACAATTTACTGCGCATTGTAACACTGATAAAATGGCTTCTTCTCCAACTTCTCAGGTGTGAGTGACGTTACGCAATAAACCAAAAAACCTATTAAGTGCAACATCTCATGTCATTTTTCAAATAACAGTGAAAGAGTTACAGCCATCCAAACTGCATATGCACAGGGTGTGTCAGCAATGACACATCAGGTTTTAAAGAGTTAATTCTGTAATTATAGAAACAATCTTGCACAAAGCGCAAATCTTCATTAATCCTTACTTTTCAACTCCTCACTTTAAATGATTTTTGCAGTCATGGCGAGACTTCAATGTTATTTTCCTGATAGAGAAGCTCATATCCTTGTATTTTTATATTTTTCATGTCACGCCGCATAATTGCAATGCATAAAATCACACCATTTCATGCAAGATGTGTCATGTCTCTCTCAGGGGCCATACCCTGACAGAGCAACACTATTTTGAGAATCACAAACAAGGCTGGTTTGCTTACAGGCTTATGTGCCTTAACCATGGCAACGAGCTGACTTTGTCTCTGCACATTTGTTTATAAATTCCAGTTGTTAAACCTCCAGTATGCAGTTCATTGTTGTAAGAAGAACACGCTGTACTTGTTCTTGTCTTAGCTTGTATTTGATAGCTGAGATGGATAAAGAGTGATATACAGGTGGATGTGGTTTAAAGCAGCGCGACAGAGGCAGTGCATTAAGAGTTTAGTCCTACAGAGCACAGCGACTTGTCATGTGTCGCTGTCTGTGCCGCTGATCCAAAAATCTGATAAAGTGCAGCTTATCTAAACTGTCTCACCAGTTTTCTATAAACTCCTTGGTCTTGTCTTGAAATTCACTCATCTCCGTGCTGACAGTGGTAGATTAGAGAATTAATCACATGAGATGAGATGGAGAAAAAGTGAAACCCTGAAATCTGACGTGAAATCTAAGATAACCAGTTTAACCTGCCTGTTTGAGTCATTCCTTTCAACAAGCGTATCATTACAAATAACCAAAGGTTTTAACCACTTTTATGAATCCAACAACATAGGGCACATCTGGTGTGTTTTTGCCTCTTTACACCTAAAAACATGTTATTAACACAATGTGGTTACTGTTGACTACAGACTGTTCCCCAGACTCAGATCAGATAAAGTTTACCCAATTTGAACGTCTTTGTTGATGAGAATCTGACTCACCTCCTTCCTACACATGATTGTGGCAGATAAAAAAATTACAAACAACACCTATATGTTTCCTGGGGATTTCTTCTGCATATAAAGGAATAGATATGAATGTCCATTGCAACACCAGCATTTATAAAATACACATGTATCCTGCTTACACAGCAAATAGAGCACACTGTAAGATTAAAACTATACTTTCCAGCAAACTTTGCACTATTGTAATTAAATGCATGCACTATATGCTTGCTATCAGAATATAATGTATAATTTTATAGGAATAAGAGCAGTTTTTCTTTAAATTTTGCAGCCCTTTCACATTAAAGACATCTCAGATATCCCAATATTGTGCTGTTATAGCGCTAGTTAAACTGCAATCTTGACTCTAATTGCATATCTCACTCCAAAATCATTTAAAATAAAATCTGGGACCTTGTTTCCAGTAAATGCCTGGCTGAAGGCGAGTTGTTGAAAGTGGCCCACCAGATTTTCCATCAACCTACTATGACTCAAACAGAGAAGGGTATCAAGCCCCCTCCTTCCCCCACTTAACCACAAACAACATCCTTCTTTGCAAATTGCCATTTGTAAAATTTGTAATTTTGTCATATTTCATTCCAAATATGCTTCAACGAAAGGTCCTCTGTGGCTTCATAGATCTCTCCGACATAAATAAATACATTTCCTGCACTGGTACGACAATATTCACAATCATTGCAGCTACTTACATGTTATGTGGAGCATAGACTGTTGATATGACCATAGTATAGTACTCATAAATATAAAATATCCATTACTGCATTGGATGAAATTTGGTGGTCTTAGTTCCAGCTTAGAGAGTGGTGTTGTCTTTACAAGTGCAGGTATTTTTTAACAGTTTAGATTGATGTGCCTCTTCCTTTTCACACCTGCACTGTTTCAGTTGTCACTTCTACTAGTGTATTTTGACATCTGTGACAGAGGTCTTGGCCAGACCGGAGCACCTCTCCATCATGATTGAAAATCATCCACACACATGGATGCATTATAACAAAACATGAGCAATTATTTCAGGTGCACCGAAAACTAATATTATAATACTCATAATGTTTTTTTTTGTTTTTTCATTTAATTTAATGTTCAAAATGCCTTGTGTTTGTTAGTACGTGTCTGCCTTTTTATATTTATTTTTCACACTTATTTTGTGTCTTTTTTTTTGTTTACTCGTGAGTTTAAGTATGTGTGAGCACATATGCGCATACTGTGCAATGTACAGTACATAGGAGGCATGTGATAATGGCGATGCAGCGCTGGTGAAAGCCTTATGCTAGCGAATCGATCAGGTACAACACTGTATGTGAGTGGGAGTTGACGTGAGGTGAGTGTGGGCTTGTATCTGACCTGTGATCTGACCAGAAGCTTCAAAGAAAGAACTGTCACTGTAGCTGCCTCCCAGAGCTGAAATCCTCTTTGTTGGTTTACAGTCAAAGCAATAATGTATTTTTTCTTTCTTAACTTACACTCGAGCTCAGTCACTTCAAATAAGGACAACACCCAAGAGAAAACAAGCATCTGAATGCATGCATAATAAAGTCTGAGAAAGTAGTAACGAACATGTAACTGCATGGGTAATTTTGGGGATGTGACTAAAAGGCTGCATTTTTAAGAGAAAGCTTTATTTATTTTTTGCTTCATGGTGTGTATTTGTCTGCTTGCATGCAGACTGGTGGAGAACAGGTGTTAAATGGCCATCAGATCACGGTGGGGGCTTTTCACACTCTGCAGTCCACACACTGACACACTCTGCTTCTGCATAAAGCACTTTGAGGCAAACGCAGAGAGGTGTCAAACAGTCCTCTCACCAAGCTACAGAACATCAAACATTCAGCCATGAGCACCACTACATCGACAAGATGTGAGCTTTGTGATGTAAAGTGTGCAAGTGTAGGGTCATTTTCCTTTTCCTTTTGTTGGGATTTTTTATTTATTTATTTAAATAAAAGAGCTTTCTTTTATTGCGACTTTATAACATTTCAAGAAGAAAGTACAAACTAGACTTTTCTACATTTCCTGAAGGAAATGTAACCCGTGTGTTTGCCTCTTGGACTTGTGACTCGGTGCGATGTAAAAGCAACAAATAGTACCAAAGATGGACTGGTTATGAAGAACTTTTTAAAATTTTTTCTTAAAGTTACGTTGTTCTACAATTTATGTGCAAGTTATTTGTGACATAAATAAACACATTCCTGGAGAGAGGACAAAAATTCCCCAGTTTTAATGTTTTAATAAGGCCTCTTTTTTTGTTGTTCCCATTGAGAATGAATGGTTTTGGTTTTTTTTTGATCATGTTCTTGTGTAAAAACTGTATGAAATATTGTTATGACATGACGACACATAATCTTTGGGCCAAGCTGTTTTTTGTGTTGACAATATAATTTAAGGATCAATGATATGAAAATGGTAGCCTCTTAAAAATGGCCCAATTCATTTTGAATGGACAAATTTGGCCATTTTTTTTTTTTTGCAACTTTAATGAAATCTGTGCATCAAAATGTCAATCCAGACAATAGCGCATCTTTTGAAACCAGGCTGTACATTTTTGTAATAATATGTTTTGGTCTATTTTTGGGCTGCATTTTTGTCAGAGTTTTTTGTATAGGTCATAAGTCAGTCTGATGAACAATAATTCCCTGTGCTTTGCATTACATGCAAGCAAACGGGGAATTAATCTTCAGCTAAATGGAATCAAGTTGTGATTTATTGGAAACAGCTCTAATTTTCCTAAAGCTGAGGAGAGATTAGTCAGACAGTGTGCAGACTAAAGTAGACCCTGCCAGGTGGCTTCACAAGTGTGTCTTGTGGTTGGTGAGGGTAACTCATTTAGCCAGACATATTATTAGTTCTAGTATGTCTGATGCAATTAAAGAGTCACCGATGTAGTAATGAGATATTTGTCAAAAATACTCACAGGCTGTTTTAAATGTTCTAAAATATAATAATCTAACACAAACAAAAAAATTTAAAAAATATAATACAGAAGAAGAACTAAGAAGAATTTAAAAAATCGTGTCGATGAAGAAACAACATTAATTTGTAATCCTGCCAAAATGCTTTCTTTTAGATATCAGTGATTTCCTTTAACAGTTTTTTTTTCTCTTCTATATCAATCAGTGCAGTTTACACTAAATGAGCCCAATTACAAGAAAAAGCACCAGGAAAGGGAAATATAGACCTTGTAGGTTTTCAGTGGGAGTTACTGATATCGTTGAGTAAAACCAAAAGGTGACCAAGGTCTGGAAAAAACAGTAGGCATCCACCGCATGCTCCGTCACACTCGGTGCGTCTCTGCTGCCGTACTGTTTAGTTTCATTTTGCTCCCCATCGAAACACTTATGGGGTTTCACTGTGTGGGAGTCAGCTGCCCAACCTGCTGTGGTTTTCTTACCTCTGTACAACATCTTGTAAGCAATCATGCAATGTCTGAGGTAAATTGAAAAAAAAAACTGTAGAAAAACATTACTTATCCTCTTCCTCTCTCTCTCTCTCTCTCTCTCTCTTGAATCTGAGCTAAAAGAAGAATTTCCACTGCTGACTCAAGTGGGGAATTACTTCAACTGAACACTTACATCTGCTCTTTTTTTTTTTTTTTTTGTCAGTTTCAGATGTGGATGAATGAAATAAAGTTAGGCATAGATTTAAATGTCAGGACACACACACTCATAGATGGAAATAAACACAAATCAGATCATATGGACGGGATGATATCGTCCACTGTGCTTATACTGCCACCTACTGCTTGGACTGATGTGATAACAGATGTTTATGGAGCAGTATTATAACTGCATGCACACAACTTGAGGGATGAGGGTAACTTTATGGTCAGGGCAGTGAGGACACCCAGAAAATGGTTTTGTGTGTCTGTGGAACAGTTTGGGGATTCCATTAAAGCAACACTCCAACAACATACAGCAGTTTAATTTAGGATATCCAGAAATGGTTTTAAAACAATAGAGAGATAAAGGGCCTTGAAGATCATGTGGTGTTTTTTCCTTCTCATTTTTTTTCATACTTTTCTTTCTTTTTCTTATGTGTGTGTCGTGTTCTTCGATTTTCATTTGCTTTTAATTTTATTTATTGACACTATTTATTAGATATATTTACGTTTATTTTCAGTTTTTGTAAAATTACTGATTTCGGTTCTCATAATCTGTTGTGTTTTATTTGTATTAATTTCTCTTGACTCGGCACATTTGTGTTCTGTACATTATGTTAAAGTTAGTTTTGGTGTAGTAATGCATGTTTACAGCTAATTTCTCTGATATAATTGCAACCATACAAGTTTAAGTAGTGAAACTGAGGGTGAGAGTAAATAAGTTTTACTTCTTCTTGCTCCCTTTTGGGCTGCTAGGGTTGTATCTTAATAGTAAATTGCTGTCAAATACTTTTTGAACTGATCCCCCTAGAATATCTGACTAATATTTTACATGACAGTGTGGATCAGTTTTATAAAGTGTGATGCCCGTTTTTGGACTATATTGGACTGGACCTCTCCCCCACTTAACTAAAAGGACTGTGCACTTAAATAATATCAATTAATGTGACTTCTGTACATTGTAAGTGTGACCTACCATCTACTGTATTATGCTAGGTTTTCATTTATTTTTCATGCAAGACCTGTTGTGTATGTTTTTGTTGTGTGTCTGATTTTGTGGACACTGTTTTGTTATAAAAATTGCAATAAAAATAATGAAAAAAAAAGTAAATTGCTGAATATATTCATGTATTTTGTATATTGTGTACACATAACGTTTACAACCAATGTCTCTATGTATATTTCTCTATGTAAATTGTTTGTGTAAAATTCTCTATGTATATAGTGTTTTCAATAAATTCTTTATGTTTATCTGTATATATATATAATGAAATGTGTATAATAAGTATTGTACATGGAGTGCACAAGCTCAAAATAAACAATAAAATGAAATGAAACATACAGAGCTGTATAATATCCAGTACATACAGCTTTGCACAAGAACAGTACCTTTTTAAAATATTCCATATATACTGCTTTTGAACCCCATCAGACAGTAATAGAAAACACTGCCTGATTTCTAATGAGGCCCCTGGAGGTCAGCCTGAGTACTTCACAGTATGTGGGTAAAGATGCACATCAGCAGGAGCTGCTGGCGATACGTGTCTCCTTCTCTTTTATATTGTTTCTTCTCCTGTGATGATACACCTTAACCATTATCTTTACATTTTTCCTTTGTTACTGACATCGCTGCTCTTTCCTCCCTCTGTGTTCCCTCCTTTCCTGTCTTTCTGATTTCTCATGTACCCTCTGCACCCTCTCATTCCCTTCCCCCTCTACACAGTGATCCACCAGAGTTACTTACTGCTCATCTCCCACCTTCTTTATCCACTCCACATCACACTGCTTGCATGGCGAAGTCATTTCCTGCTAAAGTAGAGCGTGAAATTAGATTAGAATGCAGGTGCTGTAGGAATATTGGACAAAATCTGACAGATCAAGTCTATCAAGACAACATGTTTTCAAGAAATGTGTTTGAGACTTGTGGGTCACTAGTCTCTGATGAGCACCTTTAATAAAATACTGTTTAAATTTTGCTTTTTGTCACCAATAACCATCCATCAAAAAGGTGTAAAGCAGCTGAAAGAAAATGGTGCAAATTATTTTACAATACTGAGTGTAGCACTAATAGAAAACAGTGTAGCTGCAGATGCTACAAATATGAACTTACATAAAGAGATGGATACCCCACTGAAAAATCTGCTAAAGCCAGGTTAGCTAGATGGATTTACCTGGTGGTCAAGCTGATTTAATCCATAAAGACCCAAATATCCAATAACCACCTACTCATCTCAAATGTTTAATAACTTTAAAACCAATAATTCTATCAGTA
The DNA here is from genome assembly GCA_029814645.1 of Fowleria isostigma. Classification (NCBI taxonomy): domain Eukaryota; kingdom Metazoa; phylum Chordata; class Actinopteri; order Kurtiformes; family Apogonidae; genus Fowleria; species Fowleria isostigma. Next base: position 17,400,534 of record JAPTGZ010000012.1, read on the forward strand.
TGTTGAAATAATTGGTGTAAAATACAATTTGCCATCTTTTTATGGTCATCATATATGACCCATTTGGACATTCACAGGCTCCGTAGTTACGTGGAAACACCGTCATCTTTGACAAAAATGACCACCAGTAACACCCTTGGAGTTGGATCAATGAGAGTGGATGGACAAACTGTGTTTATGTTCAGTTAATGAGAGATTTGACTGAAAAAAAAAATTCACCTTAAGGTTTTTTTCTGGTTTTCATATAATAACCCTTAAATGTAATCTCATCATAATGATTAAAGTACATGATCGGTAAATTAAATATAGGAAAATATCTGATTTTTATTGAAAAAAATGATAAATACAGAGCATAATATTACGATATATGGTGATAAATCACTTACTAAACATTAAATAGAGAGAAACATTCATTTGGGAACTGATACAAACAGGAACTGACAGCTCTGGGTTTTTATGGGATAGCAGCAGTTGATCACCTTTAGAATATTTTTTTATTACTGGATGAGAGATGACTGTCCAGATTTGTTGTGTTGATGAAACTGGTCAGTCGGCCTACATTAAATTATACTGCATTTACAAAACTGAAATAAGAATACCTAGATTTACAGATTTCAACTTTTTAAGGAGCTTTATGCAGTATTTCTACTTTAAAATATCCAGGTATGACTTGAAATATTATCACAGTGTCCATGATACAAATTATGAAAAAGACACCAAAGTATTAAATCGAAATATGAACTGAATCTGTTTAACCTGATGGGCTGACTGATTTATGTGACCACTAGAGGGAGTAGTGAGTCACTCTGCTGGTTTCCCATGGTGAGGAAATCTGACACTGCAAGGCCTTGACCAAAAAGTCAGAAAGTGGCGAGATGGGATGAGAACCACTAAGAAAAAAACGTTTAGTGATAAAAGTAGAAACGCTGTTGTTGTTTTCACCACTGGACACAACTCTGAATGAAAAAAGGAAAGGTGTTTGATTATGACGCTGATGAAGGTATAAAGTTATTATGTGATGTTACTGTCTTTGCTGAGTTCACTGTTTGTCGATCCACTGTTCAGACTAAAGTGTAATAGTTCTGACCTTATTCTTTAAATTCCAAACAGATTTTTAATGCAGCTATTGACAACACAAACCACACAGAAAATGGAGGTGATTAGTAGTTTTACTGCAGCTGTCTAAAACAGAGCCAAGCTAATTATGATTCTAAAATTATAATTCTAA
>JAPTGZ010000012.1:17423738-17440753 GCA_029814645.1 Fowleria isostigma
GAAATGTGTATTTGTGTTGTGGGTGTCAGAATGTGGAATTCTTTGTCAATGGAAGAGAAGAGCTGTACAAATAATTTTCAGTTTAAGAGGTTGTATATGGAGAGAATAGAGAAAATTTTATAAAAATATGTAATGAAATAGTTTTAGTAATAGATTTTGGATTTTTTTTTTTAACTGTTTTGTAAACTTCTTGTTTTTTTGCTGTAATAGTTGTAATGGTGACTTTCTGATATAGTAGATGTTGTAAGAAAGGGGTATTCTCAGTTTTCTTTCTACTGCTCCTTTGCAATCATCTATATGGGAATGAATACCATAAATGAAATGAAACAAGAAAAACAAATGACTTATAACTGTGAGTCTTTCACCTGAATCTATGTGTAAAAACCTCTCCAATAACAGAAACATTATCATGAGTCTCCACAGTTCTATTAGGATGCAGGACTAGTATTACCATGCCCTTATAACATCATGTTATTTTCTGCAATAAGAACTTATATGATAGTCTCTTCCAAGACAAAGGCCATCCTCACTAGACCAGTCCATTCATGCCCTAGGATACCGAATATACCCTGACAGCATTTATTCTCTGGTCATTGCAAGAAAATTTCAATGGAATGGGGGAGTAGAAAACATTCTAGAGGATGATATGCCACCATAGAAACTACTGCATTTAGGAGAAAATGACTATGAAACAGTTTTCCACTGTAGTGACCACTATGCACCAGAGGCTTAATGTGGGTTTGTAAAAGAACAAAGAAACAGCAGGGTATGAAAAAAACAAAACAAAAGAGTGCTCTTTGTATGTATGTGTGAGTGGGGATTTGATTAAGTCAGAGATTTACAAAATAAAAAAGCCTTTTGAAATATGAGCCCATTCATTGAGAGTTGAGAAGTCATGGATGGATGTAACATTCAGCTCTTGATTGAAAATTAACAAGGTTGATAGAAATTGCTCAGGTTGAAAATAAAAAAATAAATATATTGCAACTGAAATAATTTCTTTCAACATGGGTTTTAATTCATTTTAGATTCCTTTCATTGGTTTGGAGAATACGTTTTGAAATGAGGTGAAAGCGAGGTCGGCTTCCTCTCCTGTCATGCAAACAAAGCAGAAGCACAAGGGAATGATGAAGTAGTTAACACCAAGTCACAATGCTCCATCTCTTTATATGGAAGGTCACCAAAATGGTCTAGCTTCATATGATTAGTTTTTAATGAACAAAAAGGTTGTTAGTAAAGTGCTGTGATGTGACTCTGAAATTAATGTTTAAAAATGAACAGACGAGAAAAAGAATGACTTAGGAAATGAATGCACTTCTACTAACCCGACAAAAAACTTCAGCTCCAAACCAATGTGATAAAACTCAACCATCTGCTGTTCCAGTCTGATTTTAACACATGCCAAGAGGTATTTGCAAATACTTTTTGAGGAGGTATCAGGCTCCACTGCCTGCATGGACCAGATATAATAAGTAACCACCTCTGTTTCCTTGTACAGTATCATACTTGTAGTAAATGGAAGTTAGCTCGTAACAACCAAACTACACTATACAAGTGAGAATAAGAAATTAATTTAACCCATAAAGTGCTAAAGTGCTGCTTTAGTGTCTGTTCCTAAATGGATTTTTCTCTCTACGTAACCTTTCTTAACCCATAAAGACCCAGTATGAGATTTATGACACTTTCCAAATACATTTTTCTCTATATTTAACTGTCTTTAAGTGGTTTATTGGTATTTATGGTTATGTAATCTTCTGTATTTTGTTTGGTTTTTTTTGTTTTTTTTTGTTTCAGTGAAAATCAGGTATTTCCGACATTTAATTTACTAACCATGTAGATGTTCATAAAAGTTTAGAGTAAAATTGACAATTATTGTAACAAAAACAGAGAAAACTGAAGAAAAAGTGACTTTTCCAACAAAATCTTTCATTAACTGAACATAAACCCAGTGTGTCACTGTCTTTGATCCAATCCCATGGGTTTTACTGGTGAATCACTGTTGTAGAAGATGACAATGTTTCCACGGTAACTACGGAATCTCTGAATGTCCAAATGGGTCATATCTGATGACCATGAAAAGATGAATAACTGTATTTTACACCAATTATTTACATGTATTAGTGGATCAACAGGGATTCAACAGTTTATATCAGTACATGATTTTGGTAGATGGTGGATGTTTGGGTCTTTATGGGTTAAAACAGGTTAAATATAGGTAACATTTAATTTGGAAACTGACACAAAAGTAGTGCTGGGTCTTTATGGGTTAATTGACTTATCATTTCTTATAATATTATCTTATGTATTTTGTGTTTCTTCAATAAAAATCTGGCATTTTCGCAGATTTAATTTATTGATCATGTAGATGTTTACAAAAGCTCAGATTAAAGTTAATTATCATAATATCAGAAACATAAAAAAATGAAAAAAAAACTGACTTTTTAAGCAAATATATTGCATTGCATTTTTCACTGTAAATTATGTATTTTCTTATATTTAATTTCCTATATTTTTTTTTTAGATTCAATTAAATTTTATGACATCAAAACAGGAAATGGAACAAAAAGTGACTTTTCCATTTAAATCTCTCATAAACTGAACATAAACCCAATGTTTCCATCCACTATCACTGATTCAACTCCATGGGTTTTTCTGTGGAATCAATGTTATAAATAAAATGACGGTGTTTCCATGGTAACTACAGAGCCTCTGCATGTCCAAATGGGTCATACCTGATGACCATTAAAAGATGAAAAACTGTATTTTACACCAATTATTTGATGTATTGATAGGATTAATGAATAAGAAGTTATTAAACATTGTATATTAGTAGATGATTTTGGTCGGCAGTGGTTGTTTGGGTCTTTAGGGGTTAAATCTAATCTCACTATGTATGAATATGTAATAATATAAGAACTGAATATCTAAGAAATACACAGAAGTTGTCTTTGGCTTTTTAAATCAATACGTATCAAACAGCACGACGTAACAAGGATAAAAACTGTTGTCGTCGTGTTGCCTTCAAGCATTTTACCAGAATACACATGGTTTCAAGGCTCTATATACTCTTTAAACACATGCATGCTGTATACCGAGCGCAACATCGAGCCCACGCCACGTGCCACTACTGTCCATATCCACAATACACACACCCACACCAGCGCACACTCATATGTATGCTCACACACACACACACACAATACAAAGCACTTGTACAGCCTGTCAGAGCAGGAGAATAACACTGCCTCTAACAAATGCCTTGCTGTGCCATGCCATACCGCGCCATGATTCATCACTCGGGGAATCAGCCGTGTAGGCAGAGTGCCGTGTGTGAGCGTGTGCATGTGTGTGAACGTGTGTGAATGTGTATGTGTGTGTGTGAGCAAGGCAGCTGCCATTCGGGAGATTGATGGCAGGGGCAGGATGGAGACAATGAGCTGTGTTGCTATATTTTTTTTTTCCTCCACTCTCTGTTTTCGGTCTGCTCTCTTTTCTCTTTTTCTCCCGCCTCAGCTCCCCTCATCTTTCTTTCCACCGGCAAGTGAACCGTCAATTTCTTCCCCTTCACCCTCCCCCCACACCTCTCTTACCCTTTCTCTCTGTCATTTATCCATCTTGGTATTCAGCAGCAAAGTTCATCACAACTCCCCCTCTAAAAAGACGGGGGAGAAAAACTTAATCTTGACTTTGAATCAGAGCTCCCCACACAAAAGACATTAATCTCTTCATTATTACTACGCCCAATCCAATACTTGGATTCCCTTGCCCTGAAATGTGAGTCAAAGTCAAACTAAGCTGCAGCCTAGAAGCAAGGACAGCACAGAATAAGGCACACAGGGCAAGATAAGACTGACTTAAAACTTTTTAGGGTTGCAATTAAAGCCCACCCTCCTTATTCTATCTGGCCTAGCCACCCATGAATACAGACATGAAAACTGACATAATGAAAGACTTGGATCACTCACAAGAAATGAGGATGTTTCCTAGTGAAACAAAGCTTATAATTTGGTCTCAGCTGTTGAAAGCACAGCATGAAACATAGAGCGATGTTTACTCTCAATGCACAGTCAGCACGCCAGCAGGCTGGAGTCAAAGACTGCCTCTCAGGACAGATGAGATGCACAGCGAGGCCAAAACAGAATGCTTTTAGCCTTCACAGTGATCAGATAAGAATAAATACAGACATAAGCAAACAGAATAAACAAATTATCTCACAACTAGAGCTTCATATACAGTACAATATTTACTCATATACAGATGTGACACAAATTAACCCACAAAGACCCAGTGTTACTTTTGTGACAGATGCCAAATTAATTTTTCTCTCTATTTAATCTTTCTTAAGTGATTTATCGCCATATATTGCTATATTATCCTCTGTATTTTGCATTTTTTCAATGAAAATCAGGCATTTTCTCATATTTAATTCATTGATCATATAGGTGTCCATAAAAGCTCAGATTAAAGTTGAATGTCATAATATCAGAAACACAGAAAAATGAAGAAAACTTGACCTTTTTAACAAAATATTTCATTAACTGAACATGAACCAAGTGTTTTCATCCACCGTCATTGATTCAACTCTATGGGTTTTACTGGTGAATCAATGTTACAGAAGATGGTAGTGTTTCCATGGTAACTACAGAGCCTCTGAAAGTCCAAATGGGTTATATCTGATGACCATGAAAAGATGAATAATTGTATTTTATGCCAATTAGTCACATGGATTGATATAATTAATAGATCAACAGGTATTAAACAGTTCATATCACTGGTGGCTGTATGGGTCTTTATGGGTTTATGATTTCTTTTTTTAATGGAATTATACATTTTTAAACATTTCCTTGAGGTCTACATAAACAGTAAATGTTATGCTTGGATCTGAATTTTTTATTAATTCAACTTCACAGGTCCATCTTAGTAGACTAATGACACCAGAAAGGTCATTTTTAGTGCTGGCCCTTTAAATGCAAATGAGCCACTTAACACCCCGCCTCCTCTAAATTGTTGACTGTGCTGGTCTCTGTCCCGTTCAGCCACTTGTGTTCATTAATACAACCAACAACTGAACATTTTAGGTAATCAGCTTATTGTTTGGACATATTTTCAGTATGAACTACAACCGCTGCTACTGACAAACAATTAACGGAGAAATGTTGGTTGGCAGTCATGACCTTACATGCGCAAATGTCATGACGAACTAGTCATAAATGTAACAAATTAAGAAGGAATGGAAACGACTTGTAGAAATTTTTGCCAAAATGAATATAAAGATAGCTCTGCAGCACCTGGAGGTTCACATTCAAACTTTAGGATCCAAATAAGTACACAAATAAATGAACCAAAGACTAAGAAAAGTGTGCGAAGCAAAATATGACTCTTTTAAAGGAAGGACCAGATGGGAGGATGATAATGTCCTCATCCACAGGACACAGGACATCAGTCTGTAGTTTCATTACTACATGTTACGGTCTGAATGAGATTAAGCAGCTGGTGGAGACTCTGGATCCAACCTCCATCACCAATATAGGCTAATAAATGAGGGAATACACCATATGGACAAAAATACTGGAATATATCACACCTAGAGCTAGCAGGATCTCTCTGTTGATTTCAAATATTGTTATGATAGTAATATTTCTGTCACTGGTCGGTAATTATCACGGCAAATGTCAAATACATACAGGGTGGGTAAAAAGTAACTAGGCATTAGAAATTACTTATAGAATTTTTAGTTTCACTGAAGTCATGATAAAAGCATTTTTTAAACAGACAACACTAATGGGGATTTCTTATTGTCTTATTTCTTATTTCACAGATTCAGGAGGTTGTCAGTGATATTCCAGACTTCAGAAGGTTTTTCATTCCATCCTTGGCCGTTTGAGAAAACTGCTAGATACCACTGGTGCTTACATCAAAATATGAAGACTTACTTTCTTTTTCCCGTCTAATAAAGAACAATTATCACTTGTTTCAGTACATTTGTAATAGGAATATGGATTTTTTTCACCAGTTTTTAATGCCTAGTTACTTTTCACCCACCCTGTATTTCTTTAAATTTTCCAGGCTGATTTTTATTCTTGCATGATAGTTAAAAAAAACAGTCAGTTGTGTTTGGAATTATTATTTATGGTCAGAATGTGGTCAAAAATTTAGAATTAATTACAATGACAACAACAAAAAAAAGCTAAAAATTAAATATGATGTTTATTGTGATATTTATTGCTATATAAAATGATATTGTAGCATTTGTCATTTCAGTAAAGTTCAGAGAGTATAGAATCAGTGACAACACCTTGTATCTACACACACTTTATGATATGGTTTATGTTTTTTCTTTTAATTGTCACATGTTAGCGTGTTGACGATACACAACTAAAGACAATATGCTAATGCTGTAAATATGCATGTTGGAAATATATTTAGAACAATGTCTCAGCATTTGAAAACACTGATAATTAGATTTTTACCTCTATGTCTAAATTGTCATCACTTATTGTTGCTAATAAAATGTGTTTTTCTTGTGTATTTTATTTTTGAGCATCTTTAGATTTTGTATTAATGGCCATCATTTCAGAACAGCTGGGGGTTTGGTCTCATAAAGGTGTAGTTTTTGTCACTAAACATACAATCAGTTAAATAAAAAAAGAAACCTTGTGTTAATAATAGACAGTATTGGAAGCATCAAGGCGGGTGTTAATTTGTTCTTTCAGGTAAAGCATATGGCAAAACTCCTAAGTGTGTAAAGCAAATCTCCATCTGTGGGATGTTATGGTTTATTCATTAATGGTTTGTGATGACATGTTGCACTGTGTGTTACAGCTTTGTGGTTTCATTTAGCGATGTTGCCGTTCCTACCCTGGGAGGTGGGTTTGGCTCATGTGGAAACCACTGTAATAGAGACCAAGATAGTTTAGACTCACAGCCTTGAAGTGGAAAGTGATATGAGTCAGATCAAATCATACACACACCACTGTGAGCTTCTGCCTCACAATAAGTTCATACATTAATGCCAGCCTGAGACCTTGACAGCTGGAGCAGCCAGAGTCATTCTAGCTCCAGCGGCCCTGACTTGTATTTGGCTCTCACTTTTGTCTTGATCCCCAGGCATCTAAAAGCTTGTGCGCTTCACACAACATCACATCCTCCTCCAATGTGTCTGTTCTGCTGTCATGCACCAAATAAAAGACAGACTGATAGTCACACACACACAAGCTTCGGAGCACGCACACACGCACACATAGATAGTACATGTTAAAACTGGGTAAAATGAAAAATTAGGATACATTAATGATGCATTAAATGAAACGTGATGAAAACGGAGCATGTAAAAACATTACTGCGTCACTGTAAGACATGAAAAACACATTCATTTCATATTTATTATTAGAATCCAATTTCAGCCCAATTAAAATCAAATGGTCTGTGCTAAAATGAAAATTTCTTCAAACGTCATACGCTTGAAAATGCACAAAACAAAAATATACATAACTGACGCAAATGGGGTGGGAGGCGTGGGGCTGTCATGTTTATGTATGTTTGATCACATAATCATATTTGTACTTGGTTGTGTACTTGTATTTTATCTTTATTATTCTGTCTACCCTGCCCTGGGAAATTAGTTAAATCTGGTATGATGTATCTCTTCTGCTCTGAGATTGATGTTTTTGAGCATAGTCTCTGACAAATAAATAAATAAACTAAATAAACCTCCACCAGCAGAGATGCACCACAAATGAATAGACAGTTTTATGCAGATATGGCTCAATGGAGAACTGCCGAGATGACGTTTATATTAAAAAGGCTTTGTTTCACATAAGAAATTCCTGTTCAATTGTAACTAACAAGACCTGTCCACATTATGGCAAACTGGAGCGATCATTAGAGGAGACTGTGATGGACTAAATGGTAATTTCAAGTCTGAGCTCAATTATTTGGAATAATAAAGATCTATGAGAACCTGTTTGAAAAAGAACATTTAACCAAGTGTTTAATTGGCTCCCGGTGCCGATATGACAGTCTGTGGCTGCTGATTAATTAATAGCGCATGCTGCTGCTTGTTGGATGAATCCAGAGACAAGATGATGTGTGAGGGAATAGGGAGCAGTGGTGTGGATCTGAAAGAATATATGATAACATTAGTGTAATAGCAGTTACACACAATGCGTACTGTATATATACACGTGGATTCTCATTGGATGTACTACATGTGAGTTCCAGTTACATGCATGCATCGAGGTGAAAATTACTGTAATGAAAGTCACTGTCCTTGGCAAAGGACACAGCCACTGACGGCCTTCCTTCTTTTCTCCAGCCCTACACACACATGCACGCACGCACACACACACAAATTAAACCCTCCAACTCTGTAACCCTCCGCCCTCTGCAGTTCTGTGATGCTCATGCTCATCTTCTCTCAGAGACTGGAGTGTTAAGGAATGAAAGAGGGCGCATGTGTGTGTATGTGTGAGTATGTGCGGGGCCAATCAGAACACAGTAAAGGGTGGAGGAAGGAGCAAGGGGCATAGGAAATGTATTCGTCTAACTCTATTGAAGTCTGTGGGGGAGGAGAGGAGGAGATGGATCCTGGGAGGGAGGCTGGAGTAAATCTGAATGTCACATTGGTGGCAAATCTGAAAGCTAGTTAGAAACACCAGATGAGATCATAGAAGACAGTGTGTCAAAAGTCACCTGCCCAGAAATAAGAGGAGGATAAACCACATATTGAAAAGATGTGTATTAATGCCACTGTGCTTACATGCACTTTAGGATGAGTGTTCATCTGAATTTAATCAATAATTGGTGAAATTATTCACACCCTCAACAATTCCCTCAGTCATGACTGTTCAGTCTCCATCACATACAGGTTTAGGGTAAATAAATAGTGATTATCATTATATAAATTTAAAAAGCTGGTCGATGTTTGTCAAGACTGTCAGATCAGGCTTCAGTTAATTTAATTAGATGTTGGCAAAGATGCATTTTTAAAAAAATGCAAATTAATTGCTCAAAAAATTATAATAAATTGTCAAGAAGTTCATTAATTAATATCTGAACAGACATTAAACAAAAATTAATATTGTTCACCCATAAGCTGAAAATACAATGCTCAATGTTCACTCCTTGTCAAATATTAATTAGTCTCTTGAGTGTTTTTTGTCTATTTCTAATGCTATTATTGCAAAATTTCAATTTTACCTGAATTTTCTACTGGACTCTAACTTAAATGTGTAATTTATCAACATCATATGGAAAATATAAAAATGATTGGATAAATGAATCTCTACTTATTGATAATACATGACAAGGAAAGAAAGGAAGACAGAAAAAAAGGCGAATAAACATGATGGGAGAGTGAATGAAAGAAATTACTGTAACCAAGTGACCTGAGGGAGTTGGGAACAACAACACTTGTGGAGGATAAACTACTACTACAGTAGATTACAGCACAGCTGACAGCACAGACAAAGATAGAACAGGGAAAAAAGGCAAGAATGGGGGAATGAAACAGAAGGAGAGATGAAGAGAGGCAGACTAAAAAGGCTTCCTGGCTGGGCTGTGTTGCCCATTTATTAAAGAACAGGTACAGTATAAGGGCTGCATTCAACAGCCAATTATTACAAAACAGACTGAGCAACAAATACAGACTTGTTAGGCCACTGAACTCATATGTTCCAGTTCACGTTCCTCTGCACACTGTACTCATAGACCTGCAGTGTTCATCATTAACTCAAGTAACACCACTCATCCATACGCTCCTGCCTCTACACAGAGCCCTCCAGCTACTTTTTTAATAAAGGAAGCTGCTGCTCATATGTAACACCTTTTAGTCTTTCGTTGTCTGGAATAAAATGAAAGAAAGGTCTCTGACCATCTATTGACCACGCTATAAAAGAAGGTTATGTATGAGAACACAAGTATTGTTTTTAATATAACTTGTAAAGTCTAAGGATCTAATTTCCTTTTCCATGCAAGGTTATGTGAGCATCATTCTCCATTGTTTCTCAGTTCTCACAAGCCTGGGGTGTATGAGCTGACAAATATAGAGAAAAAAACATGTTTTGGAGGAGTGTTATATAAGTCATTATGTCTCAGAGTGGGAAAATGATGAGTTGAGTATTGAGACAGCTCCTCCCGAATCACATATGGCATCATATGGATTTGCACAAGAAGTCATTAATTCATTGTCTCCCTTTTAGAACAGTTCAATGCTTGTTATTGGCTTTCAGCACCATGGACAGCAACCTACGCAGGGAGCCAACACTACAAAGGCTTTCCTACAGGAAACTAGTGTGTCGGTGCACATTTTCCTTTTCTTGGATACAGATATGTTGCTGTTTGAATGAAACAAAAAAGATCCAATAAACTGAAATGCGTGAGTGTTTTAGTGATTTAAGAGTGTTTTGTAATGTTTAGTGTTTTAGCTTTCAGATTATCAAAAGGACAGAGGGATCACTATTTTATGGTATTTTCCATGGGAACTCTGTATTGTAGTTGTTTTTTTTAGAAATTAATTGTATCATTATTTTTTCATTATTAAAGCTCACTTGACTCTATGGATGTTGCACTATGACTCCACGGGATGAACAAAAGCCCACAAGAGCCAACCATTAATATATTAACATCTGAGTTTGAATGAGCACTTTGATTAAAGTGCTCAGGCTTTTTGTGCTTTTTATCCTATCAATTCACAGAAACCACTAATAGCTATGTTTTTGTACAGCCTGCCTGACAAAACAATAACCACAGGGAGTTACCTCTGCTAACCTGCCAGGTTCTGGCATAAAAAAAGTTAGGGACATGTGCCAGTTCAATGTAAAATAATTTTTAAAAAGCTCCCTTTGAAAAGGTTATACATAAAAAAAAAAAAGATAAAGTATATCTAGAGAATTGGAGTGATGATGACAGTAATGATAATAACTGTCACTGTTATGGCATCTGTATTTGTTTTTTAATTGATTTAACTTTATTAATGTTTTGTTTATTTATTTATCATTATTTTTCCTTTTTTCTTCCTTATTCCTCTTTCTTTGTTATTATTTAAAACTTCTTACTGGTTTCTCTTTTGACCCCTCTACTTAAACTTTCATTCCCTCCTCTGTCTCCACCTGAATATGCCCAATCCACACAAAATAATCATGAATAATCATGCACACATACACACAAAAATACAAATTCACCTGTAAATGGCCCTCTGTTTGCACCTGTCTTTGTTTTGTTTAATGTCTATAAACTATTCTGTCTTGTGACTATGTCTTGAAGTCTATGAATTAATATGCCTGATGTCTTGTCTCATATTGTCTTGTACTCTTTTTGTTACCCGTGTCAATGTTTGTCTGGCACTGAATAAAAAAAGAGAAAAGAGAAAAGCAACTGCTGGTATAGGTTTTGCAGAGTCAAGTTGCAGACTAGTCTACCTGCTGCCTATACCATTGTGATCGAATCACAGTAAAATAGCATCAGACATTGAGGTTTTAAATGCATGCAGCTCCTTTAAAGTGACTGAAGCCTAAACCCACAGGATACACAGTCCATCACAAGTCGGCCTGGCAAAAAAAAACACAAATAAAAAAATAGACAGTCAGTGCTTCCTTTCAGTCCTGCTGAACAAAGGCCTGCATCTCTCCAGAGTGTGCTGTGCTTCAAGTAACAACATTTAATAGATGCCTATTTGCTGTGCTCTGGCCCTGTTTGAAACTCCATTTTCTAGATTCTAGATTTTGTCACAAACTCATGTCTGTGCACCCAATTTGATGACAGATTGTTTGAGGGGTCTAATTTCAGACATATGCAGGCGTCTGTGTTCGGCAAGATGTGACGGTGTTGTCACATTGCCTGACTCTGCTGTTTTCCACGTGGAAATTTCACTTAAATACAGAGGAAAAATATCACAGTGGAAGCAGAATTAAAATAGCAAACATTGTCTGAGGTGTCAAAAAAAGGCACTGTGTTACAAAATACTGCCGGGGCATTCTCAAGCTGTTAGTAGATATTTTTAGGTTCACCTCAGAGGATTCGGTCGTCCAGTAACGAGTGACAAGCAAGTGGGTAACCTGGTTTTTCCGAGACACAAAAAGAATCATGTAAATCCCCAGTGAGGATCAAGACTCCAGGCCCAAAAAGGACTTTCTCCCTCCTTCCCGACCCACTATACTGTATCTCCAGCGTCTTCTTCTCACTCGGACAAGGCTCTTTCTAGTGTCTCTGGTTATTTCCTTCATGTTTTACTATTACTCTCTGTTGGCTCTTTAGAAATTGTCACTTTTAGCCTGTCTTGCAACAGCTGTACTGCTACCCTCTTCCTCTACGTGTGTGTTATCCCTCCACAGTCGTCGGCACATTGCCTTGAGTGGGCACAGAGGAATGAGTGAGTGGTCACATTACACTGCTGTTACATCATATTTCCTCTAGTCTCCGATGCAAGCAGGTGTCCTCTTACAACAAAAGCAGTGGAAGAGCCACCCTATTGTCACTCAATCAAAGTTCAAGGTCCCATAACAAAGAAAGGTGCTGTTCTTGCCTTCACAAACGTATAGTGATAAAATCCTGTGACTTATAACTAATGCAGTTTAGTCTGTGGGGTGGCTGCTGGACAATGAAAACACTCAGGACAGGGTAGTAGGCGGTGTGAGTTTGTTACTGAGAGCAGCAAGTCAGAGATTGGAGAGAGGTGAGGCTTTCTTCCATGTAAGACAAACTGGCAAAGTCAGTCTTCTAAAGCCAAAACTAGGGTTGTACAATATTGGCAAAACTTGTGATATGGGTGTACACTATACAGCACAGCGATAATGATAATGTTGCAATGTTTCCTGTACACCTAAAGAAATACTGGACTACTACAAACAGTGACACAATGCTGTCCAAGAACCTGGTGATGCTGCTACCATAGACCTTCAGACACAAACATAATCAATTATTTGGTCATTTTATTCACATATAACAATGTGTAAATGACATGGATGGGGTTCCTACACATTTGAAATTTCAAAATTCCATACATTTTCCAGACTCTAATTTCCAGATGTCTTGATATAAAAATATCAATACCTTGTGGCATTTGAGTAAATAGATGTGTAAGATGTAAATATATTATGGAAGTAATAGTTTGTTTTTATTATTCTGAATATGTGTGACATTATGTCACCAAATTTCCAGAACATTATAGCTAGGTGATGTAGCTCGTACAAATAAAGTGCATGGCTTTTTCATTTTAAGTTGCACTTTTATATAAATTCTGCATTTATCTTTCTTTATCTTTTTGGGATCTTTATCCAACCAGTTTTTATATTTGGCATTTATGGACCAGTCATCAGAGAATGTACATCTACCCATTATGAGTTTTGCCAATGATCATACAAGGCATGTTGAATAACTCGCTCACGAACAGTGTGTGGACATCATCTGTCCATCAAAGCAGCAGTAAAACATGACGACACCTGGGCGGGGCTTAAAGTGGGTTGGGGGAGAATAAGAGCAGAGGGCAGGGCATTCAACATGTCAATCTGCCCAAATGTTTCCTGGGATGCATAAACTAGCTGCACCACCAAGCACCTTAAAAAAAAAAAAAAAAATAGATCCATTTCTTTATTTAGATATTCATAATTTTATGTTTATTCCTAATTTCCTAAGTTATTTTCCTAATAGAATAGTGGTAACAGTCTTGGAAACATGAATATTTTTCCATACAATTATTTCCATTTTCCATATTTTTCCATACTTTCCATACTTGTGTAGGAACCCTGCATGGATGTATTTAATAATTACAAAAGTGCCAGAAAGTTAACAAAAAAAAAAGGAAGTAAATTATAACACGTCTTTGCAATATAGATATTGCACACTCCAATATTGTGATACCAATATTTTTTCAAGATCAGCCCTAACCAAAATACTATGAATCTAAGGAGAGTCTTGAAGTTGCTGAATTTTTCAGTAGCAGTGAAAAGAGAAGGCAGAGGCCATTACCGTGGCCCCTGGCAATGTAAAACAAATAAATAAATTAAATAAAATCAGGTGTGAACAGAACGGGAAAGTAAAACTGTAACTAGGGTGACTGGTTTTTTGGGCCATATTAATTTTCCTTAAAACCTTTTTCATGAGAGATTTTGATGCTTTCACAGGTTGGCAGTAGTGAGAAGAGTAGAAACAAGTAAAAATAGATGACAAAGACTATAAAGGTCACCCAGCACCAGGACCACTCTCAGCTGCTGCACAGTTTTCATCCTGATTAACATAATCTGCATTTTGCTGTTAGAAACACTTAGGAGTAAAAGTGCAGAAATAATAACCTTAGGTTCAGTTTACATAATTTTACCCATAATAACACTACTCATTAAAGTAATCACATCTTGAAGATTAGCAGCATCGTCGTGCAGAGATGTCTGACACTACCGCTGACTTAAATTCTGCCAGGAGGTTAAATATGTTTTGTTTGGCCATATTTGTAAAAAAAAACAACTGTTTGATTACTAAAATATAAAACTAAAGTAAAAATGTAATCAAGAGTACAGTTATTAATGTGCTTAAAGACAAGACAAGTTGTGCAAAAGTCATGCTCATTTGCTGGGATACTAAACAAACCATAGTTTTACCTTAATGGTGGTTAAATCCAGTTAATATTAGCTGGAATATCATACTTGAAATAAAACGTGGCATATTTGTTTAACTATGTATTTATTTAGAACATGCAAAGAAACAAAACTAAATAAAACAAAAACAAACTAACCTTTAAATGAACAGAATCTATCTTCAAATAAAAACAAGTCTAAATGTGCATAGTTGAAAAGAAATAGGACGAAGTATAAACTTATTTAATCCTACATCTCAAATACTTTTACATCTTTATCGGTAACTTAATTCATAATTTAAACAGTAAGTTTTTCTTAATACTCTCTTAACCCTAATAAAACCATTTATATCATATTGCTACGCCAGGTTTGGAGGCCTCTATCTAATCAACAAGATCAATACTTGCCTTAAAAACATGTTGTACATGACCCCATACGTGTTTTCTGCCCCCTGATGGATTATAATCCCACTGCAGCCAGTGGATGAGGGTTTGTTTTGGGAGTTTTTTTTGGGACTTTTTCAATATGACTGCTATTGTGAAATCATCCACTCACTTTTTTTCAGTAAAGTCTTTGGTAATTTTCAGTTACGTTAAGAAGAACATTTATATTGTCATTCATTTTTGAAATTAATTTCTTAATGTACTGAAACGACGCATAGTTACTGGATCATCAGTACTACAGTTAAATTGTGCTAAAAATCTGTGTATCAAATTTGATACTGTGGGTATATTAGGTGCTTTATAAAAATGCCCAATGTATCAAATGTCATATGAAAATATATCATAAACAAAATGTTATGGCAAAATGTTTTGTGTGGATATTGTTAAAAGGTCAAATAAACATCTCAGTTCCAAAAAAATAGAATTTTGTGACTAGCTTTTGATGGGTCAGGTTTTACAAGGTTAGAATTAGACACTTAATATATGACAAGATTATTTAGTTGGGAAAAAAATACATTCAATTTGCAAACTACAGTGTTTTACTTATTTGAAATTCCTTTTTGCAGCAAATGAATGATGTCAAAAACTCCAAGACACAGGTGATGTGACACCGTAACGTCCCTTTAAACTTTTGTGAAAACAGATGAAATCCTCAGAAACCTGGAGAAACACCAAAAAGCAGCAGCATCACAATAGAAATAATAGAAAATACACAAAATGATAGAGAAGAAGCAAAAAATTGTCGCCTAAGCCTCTGAAGTATAAGACCTTGATGTTAGATCTTTGAATTGGCATCGGTGCGAGTATTTTGCATAAACCAGATCAGTGAAGTCAATCTGGTTTTCTGGATTACGTAAAGACTCCAGGGAGCTGCCTGACTGTCACTGGACATTTAGACCAGCACATTTAGCACTAGAGCCAAACCATTTAATAGATCCTAATTCTGAAGGTGCCTCTCATCTACGATTCTTGAGTCGGGGCACATACAGTATTATACTTTATTAAATTCTCATTCTTGTTCTGTTCAAAATGTTGAACACATTCTTGCTACTTGTGAAAAGTTTGAAGTCAAAAGAGGTCATTATGTCCCATTTTTGCCCAAGACGATCATTCCAAACCCTAGTTTCTCAGGCGCATGCCTCTAACTTGACTCATAAAACTGCTGTGTTTCCCAGCATTTGATGTTGAAACTCGTTATGAAACAAAGTATCTGACACAATCCATTGCTGCAATCTTTTATAACTTATTCACGAGCAGGCTCTAAATGGAAAAACCTGATGTACAATACATTTTGATGATGGGGAACACATCAGAGCACCAATGCCTCTTTTCTCTTTGCCTCACTCCCCTTCTTTTACCCTTTGTGACCCTTAAAAGCTGTCTATAAATATTCTACTAGCTACCAGGGCCTCTGTCTCCTTCTTCATTTATTAAGTCTTTCTGGTTGTAAGTAGCTTACATAAATGTTCATTTTCATGTATATATACATAATCATAGCATAACTGTGTATTTCCTGTAAGTGGAAACCCAGTGACTGGAAACACAGAGGGTGCGTACAAAACAGAAAACACCACTTGTGAAAAATGGAATATGTTTTGCATGCATTAGCTTTCTGAAAGATATGTGAACACTGTTTCTAGGCAGGACAGTTTCCTCAGTGTGTGTGTTTGGTCTAATGTGTGCTGCCCCTAATGTGAAATGATACCGCAGAGTAAGATAAATTACTTCATATTCTCACATCTAAGCCAGGGTAGTAGCAACTCGCTGAAAACCACAACATCATCAAACTGTATGTGCAGGTTATTAATGCACACGATAATCAAGCTTTTTTTTTTTTTTTTTAGCTTATTTTAATTTGCTTTAGTTGGGAGCACAGTTCAGCTTCACTCCTCTGCAAACTGAGAGAGACACTTCTGACAGAAATTAAGAAATCATTCATTCATTCATTTTCCATACCCGCTTTATCCTCACTAGGGTCACGGGGGTCGCATGGAGCCTATCCCAGCTA
>JAPTGZ010000012.1:17461794-17471986 GCA_029814645.1 Fowleria isostigma
CCAGGAACAACATCAGAGATCTCTGTCCAAAAGAGTGCAATACTAGGAACAGCTAAGATCCTGCGCAGAACCCTCAGACTCCCAGGCCTCTGGTAGAGGACCCGAGTCTGAAGGAGACACCGCCCAGGTGGGCGAGAGAACGATTTTTTTTTATATATATAATTTTTTTTCTTTTTTATCTATTTATTTAATTTTTTTATTGTTCTGAGAAACAGTCAGAATTCTAACTCTTTTTCTCAGGCGACCCCATCTGAATTCCAGGCGACCTCACATGGGGTCATGGTTGAAAAACAGTGTCTTATATAGAACTGCTCCTGTTGATGCTGACAACACACAACTGTGTCTGTGTGTGATTTCTTTTTCAGGTTTGTTGATGCTTTAGTTACCATCAGAAACAGGCACAACGATGTGGTGCCGACTATGGCTCAGGGAATCATAGAATACAAAGAGGCCTTCCCCCAGGACCCAGTAACCAACCAGAACATCCAGTACTTCTTGGACCGCTTCTACATGAGCCGCATCTCTATTCGTATGCTTATCAACCAACACAGTAAGTAACAGTCGCAAAATTTCAGAATACCAGTTTTCTGCTCCCAGAGAAACACTTTTATTTTTGTCCAACATAAAAAATGATGTTCAGATGAATCATTATGCTCGCCCCGTTCTCTGTCACTTACTTGACACCCAGAGGGAAAATAAGTCTTGACACAGAAATAATTCCCGTCTTTGCCTCGTAAACTTTCTCGCCACATCTATTACATCTGGTGTGGGCTGTCTGTGAGAGCGCTGAAAGTCAAGTCAGGTCTCACACTAGATCATTTGTAGTGTAACATTTATGAAGAGGAAATATGTGCACGTATACATAAACTGACTCATTAGGGCCTGTGAGATGCAGTGCACATACTCTAAATGTTTCATGTACTGTCAGATTCTGCTGCGCACTGTCTTCCTCGCCTTAGGCTGATGAGAACTGTTCATTTAAGATTATCTATACTTTTGTGGAGCAGAAAGGTTTCATCTGGAGACCTGAGAGTCAGACTTGTTTTACCCTGCTCTTCTCTGTACTTGATCTCCTGTTGATCTTGAGTTTATGAAACAAAAATGCATAAAAAACTGTTATAGATACATTGGCAAAATTACCAAAAAAAAAACCAAACTACTAGAATAATGAATAAAGTAGGATATTTAAAACCTCAAAATTACAGGATATTATAAATATCAAAACATTAGAGATGATTTATAAAGTAAAAAAGTGATATTGTTCCAAATACTTTTCAAGATTTCTTTAAATTAAGAGAGAGTTGTTATATTTTAAGAGGTCTTTATATGTTTGAATGTACTAAAGTGAGGACAAATGTGAAGTTTAGATGTGTTTCAGTTGTGGGTGTGAAATTATGAAATGGACTTGATGATGAATTTAAGTTGTTCACATCTTTAACAAAGTTTAAAAAATGCCTTAAGTATAAAATCATTCATGAAGTTGAGATGTTAGATCTGGTTTTTTTGTTGTTGATTTTTTTGTTATAATGAGAATGTTTGATGATGTACACATTTAAATGAATGTAAGCAGTAGATCAGGTGAACAGGATAGGCAGAAAATAAGCTTTTGCTTCTAGAATATTCCTTTTTTTGTTGTTTGTGATTTTTGTATTGAGTGGAATGATTGATGTGCAGACCAAAATAAACCATTCATTCATTCATTCATCCATTCATCTTGTTCCTTTTCTCAACTTAAAATATGTTTGACCCCTGCAGCCCTGATTTTTGACGGCACTACGAACCCCGTCCACCCCAACACTATTGGAAGCATAGATCCTCACTGTCAAGTCACAGACGTAATCCAAGGTAAACATGAATTGCACCTGGAGATATAGGGTTTTGTTATTAAATTATACATGTTACTGCTTTAATACATTTAGTTTAGTTTAGTTTATTTCGAGCTTATGCACTTCATGTACAGTGGTAATTCGTATACATGCACAATAAATACATATGAATGCTGTCAAACAAAGCCTCCAGTGTTTAGTGTTGTAATGCTGTCATGTGACATCAGTGACATTATCCTCTTGTTTTTTTGACAGATGCCTTTCACAGTGCCAAAATGCTGTGTGACCAGTTCTATTTGCGCTCTCCTGATCTGATCATACAAGAGATGAACAGTAAGATTACATTTAATGTGTCCTCTGACATACAAGCATACAGCGAACTCGCTAAAGAGCAAAAGGGCCTCAGAGATTGTTGATACAGAAGGAGATCTGCGTTAAAGGGCAAACAGAGTCGAGCGGTCTGTCTATACATAGTGTGTTTTATGTAAATGAACGTCGGCCAGATGGACTTGAGGGGCACTAATTATAGCACTGAAGCTGAAGTAATGGTTAAGTGGGTCCGGGTGACTGCATCTGACAATATTGACACACAGATCCTTTTCTCTCCATTTTCACAAACCACGTAACCAGAGCAGAGCACAATAATTGCAGCCGATGGAAAACATTCACGAGTGTCGATGAATTGTAAATGAAGTGGGTTGAGGTAACACAAATTGTTTCCCCCATCATGCAGACAAGAAGAAAAACCATCCGATCACCATTGTTTATGTGCCTTCTCACCTGTATCACATGCTGTTCGAGCTCTTTAAGGTACAGAATTAGACACAAATGATCAACAATATGTATGTGTTGTGTTTTCTTATGATTAAAACATATTTTGGTGAACTATTTCAAATGCTGTTTTCTATATATTTTGTTTTAGAATGCTATGAGGGCTACTATTGAGACCCATGAAAGTAGCAACAACCTTCCACCCATTCAAGTCCTGGTGTCTCTTGGAGGAGAGGATATGTCAATCAGGGTGAGAAGTAACACATTTCACCTGCACAAAATGGGGAGAGTATAATAATATAGCATCAGGTAATAATTACGTAATACAGTACAAAGGATGATGTGTCTTTGTGAGCACTAAGATCCTCATATGATTTCTGGCCTCAGTCCTGGAATTTGTGTTTGCGTTGGAATGTGGGTGTGGTCTGTGGTTTCTGCTCTGTCTGAACAAATGTTTGCTTGACTGGTTCCATGAGAGTTTGTAAAATGACTTCATTATATAAAAGAGAATGGTTTGACCAGAACAGTGAGCCTGAGATTGTTGCACCTGATCATATCCATCCATTATTTAGTTCTTGAACTATACATGTCTACGCCCCTTTTCCACTGCATTGTACCGGCACGGCTCGGCACAGCTTGGCTCTACTTGGTCTGCTACAGTGTCTTCGCTTTTCCACTGCTACGGTGTCACCTTGGCACGACTGAGATGGGCGGAGTTAGCGGAGTCAAAACTTGAAACATAAGTTTTGGTATTAGTAAACAATAACGACAATGGATGACATCAGTGGCGGTCCAAGACTGGTTTGCGCCCTGGGCAAGCTTTACCGGCAGCCCCCCCCCAAAAAAAATACAGAAAAAGACCTCATGTCCGAAGAACTGCACATTTATTTAAACAAAGATAATAAGCACTGAAACAATATGTGCAAATTTCTTCCACACAAAATAAAATAAACTTTTTTTAAAATTAAAAAAAAAACTTTTCCCTTTTTTTTTTTTTTTTTTTTACAGTAAAGTAGTGCAACATCTTCATTAAAAACACAACGCAAGTTGAGAAAAAAAGTGCACACTCTCAAATAAAACAGAAAACTAATCATAAATAATACAATATTGTGTGCAAAATTGTATAATACAAAATGTGATCCATATAACATGTTAAATAATCCAAATATAACATACAAAATAAACAAAAAAATGAGGTGCAAATTAACCTCAAGTAAAAATTTCTACTTTATGTTCTACTTTGCATAATCATGCTTTACACTTGTATTTACAGTGTAATCCTTCTGGCCTTTCTTGCTGCATGTTTGGTGCCCTCCATTGGGTGGGACCCTAGGCAACTGCCTATAGGAAGGACCGCCACTGGATGACATGGAGGTTCTGTTGTACCTGTTGTCCGATCTTTGGCTTTTTGTAACAGAAGAGGTGAAAAGACAGAGAAAGAAACAGATACTGGGTTCTCTCCACTCTTTTATTTTATACACAAACGACTGCCAAACCATGCATGATGGCTGTCATATTTTTAAGTTTGTCATCATTTCCATGGTCAAAGGTGACAATACTGATCACAGCCCAGTGGTCAATAATTTCTTAGACTGATGTAAGTCTTTGTTTTTAACCATTAATGTGGATAAAACGAAAGAGATGGTGATCGACGTCAGGAAGAATCCGCCAGCCTTCTCTCCTGTGGATGGTCGTACTATTAGCAGATACAGGACTACAAATACCTCGGTACTGTGTCAGACGATAAACTGGCCAGATAGAACCACAACAGAGGTGGTACGAAAAAAAAAAAAAGGCTTGTACCAGGTACAACCCCCAGTGGAGAAGCACTCAAACCGTGCCGAACTGAGTCGAATCAAGCCGAGACGTGCTGGAAAGGCGTAGTGGAAAAGGGGTATATGACACACAAAATTTGGTATGTTGTTTTATTTATGCCAAAAGTAGCACACACCATTACCCAAATATTTTTCCCAACATGCTCTATATTGACTTGGCACAGCATCTGCTAGCAAACAACCCTCTAGGCTGCACACCTTTGAGTTTATACTCGAGAGATTATTACTGAAATCCAGTCTCAAGAGTCCGTGTCCTCATTGTTTAGTAATCCGTCATGCAGCGATGAACAAACCACTGAGATTTAGCATTGTAAGTTCTGCTCTAGGACTCTCTGCCATACTTTGTCTAACCGCTGCAATTCGGCCCTCTGTGTAGGTGAGCGACAAGGGCGGTGGTGTCCCATTTCGCAGGATTGAGAATCTTTTCAGCTACATGTACTCTACTGCTCCTGCGCCACAGATCGGAGAATACACGCGACCTCCACTGGTAAGTGTGTTGGTATGATCAGCATAGGGTTGGTTTTCCTTTTTAATTGCACCTCATAGTATTTAGTCACATTTTAATATAGCCAGAAAAAGGGTCCTTGAAATCCTTGAAAATTCTTGAACGTCAGTGTTGTGATTTCAAGGTCTGAAAAGTGCATGAATTTTAGTTTCAGTGCTTGAAATACATGCAATCTTAACTCAGTGATGTGATTAATTTGTTCATTTTTAATGTTAACTCTGCCAGGTTAGATAGCAACCCAAAGCTACTTACAGAGAGGTGATACATTTAGAAAATTAAAACTTTATCAAAAAAGAAAATTACATAAAGGTGTACACAAAGGTCGACTCCAGGTAAATGTTTTATCTTAATCTTTGTCTTGGTGTGAGTGTCCTTGAAGAATGCTGAGTGTTTTTCCTTTTTTTGAATAAAATTTTGTGTTCTTTCTTAATTTCTAAACTTTTTGCTGTTATTTAACCTAATTTTATATGTTTATAACATAATACAATGTACATCATTGTGATAAAAAGTGCAAAAAATAATCATGACTATATGTATTTCTGTAGATATGTATTTTACCTCCAGTGATAAAGTGCTATGCTGGGGAAAAAAAGAAAATTAGCCTTAAAGGTACTTGAAAAGGGCTTGAATTTGACCATGAAAAATGTGTATTAACCCTGCAAAGAAGTCCAAAGTCAAAAAAGAAAGTTACCAGGTGTTCTCAGGTCAACTCCAGGTAAATGGAGCAATACAATGTACGTCATCGTGATAAAAAGTGCAAGAAATAATCAGGAATATATGTATATATATATTTTACCCTAGTGACAATGTGTTGTACTGGGGGAAAAAAAAAATCAAAAATTGCCCTTAAAAGAACTTAAAAAAGGCTTGAATTTGACCTTGAAAAATGTGTACAAACCCTGCAGAAAAGTCCAAATTCACTCTATCCTTGTGCTTCGATTCACCTAAATGAGCTAAAATAAACAATCTACGACAAAAGATCTGTTTGTTCATGGACGAGCTCTGCAGTTTGCTGTCTCGCTGAGAACAAAGCCTTGGTAAAGCCTTGATGTGTCTCTGTGTGCAGGCTGGCTTTGGCTACGGTCTGCCCATCTCTCGACTGTACGCCAAGTACTTCCAGGGGGACCTCCAGCTTTACTCCATGGAGGGCCACGGCACAGACGCTGTCATCTACTTGAAGGTGAGCCACATATGGTGACAAGTAGGGATGCAGCTTTTATGCAGTTTCACGATTAACCACGATTAAAAATGTCACAGTTAATTAATTGTAAAAGTTCTGCAACACCATAATTCTGTGCTAACGCTCAAAAACAGAGATTATGTCGAACATGTTGGTACAATCTGCATGGAAGGAAAATAATTAGGTTATAAATTAAATAAATTATCTAAGTATTTTCTTTTATTAATAAAAAAAAAAAAAAAAATCAGTGTGTTTCACTTATTTTGGGAATGCCCCAAGATTAAGTATTACTGGAAAGAAATACATAAAGCCATATAAATTATTCTTAATACTTATCTAACATTTAAATTTACGACCATCTATTTGGAATAAATTTCCCCAGAGGTCAAAAACATAAATAGATACTTACTCGGTATATTACTAGTTGCAGGCAAAAAAACAATAACAAAACGATTGATGACACGAGAAGAACCAACAATAAATAACTGGATAGACATAATCATAGGAATTTAAGGATGGAACTTAAAGATGGACTCTTTAGTGCAATTTTGAGGGGGGATGGGTGAGATATGTGAAGCTTTTGATATCTGATTTTGCTGGAATGACTGCATGAGTATGGACTTAAAATCCTCAAATTGAGGGAGATCTGTTTTTTGTTTTTTTTGTTCGTTTGTTTTTCTTTAGTATTTTTGTGTATCAGGTCCTTGCTCTGAGGTCCTGTATGTGAAGGTGGTTGATGAGCTCCTGTGAATATTTTGTCTGCTTTGTTTTGTTTCTTTTTTCTGCACACTCTCTGGATGTATATAGTTTCTATGTATGTTGTTTGAAATGGAATCTTTCTATTTAAAAAGGAGAATTAAAAAAAAAAAAATGAAAAAAATCAGTGTGGATGACAGTTGATGACTATGAAACTGTAGTTCCCCGTGTGTTTGCATGCAATACAAGACACAGGAGACTGTTGTTGGTCAGACTGACTCATGGCTTGTATAAAAATCTTTGGCAAAAAATGCGACCAGGGGCATTGGAAATAGACCAAAACATATTGTTGCAAAAATGTCCAGCCTGGTCTCCAAAGATCTGGATTCACATTCCAATGCACTGATTTTGTTAAAGTTGTGAAAAATCTGCCAAATTTGTCCATCTGAAATTAATTGGGACATTTTTAAGTGGCTACCATTCCCACACTATTGATCCTAAAAAAAATTCCAAAATATGACATATATGCAGCCTGGCCCAAAGATAATAGAACGCCATACCAAACCCCATTCACATACAATGGGAACAGAATGGTGACAGCTGATTGGCTGAAATCGGCCCCACTCTAACTTTGAGTGGAGAGGGTTAGGGGTTGTTTTGTTGTTGTTTTAGTTTTTTTTATTAATATTTTTATGGAAAAAGCACAATCATTTTACAATAGAATGTAAGGATTTACAAAACATTAGCTTTTTCATTTGTGACACTTTAACATCAATCAAAGGAAATCAACCAAAATGGGGGGCAGGGCAGCCACTCATATTTCAGAGAGTTGGGTTTTATGTTAGAAAATCTACAAACAACTCTTCATAACCCAGATCCAGACTCAGACCCAGACTATTTCTTACTTTGACACCCAGCTACAAGTCCACCAATCTGGCAAGAGGCAAGCATGTGGGTTACATTTCCTTCAGGAAAACTAGGAAAGTCTAGTTAATTACTCTTATCCACCCATGGGGGATCAATAAATATTAGTCTTGCATTAATAATAATAACATTATTTATGCATACATTATTATTAATGTAATTAAATATTGAACACTAACTTCAGTCATTACTGAAATCAATCAATGCATAATTATCATGAAGCCGTGATTATTCCCTAGACAATAATCGTACCGACAAAACCCATAATCGTTACATCCCTGGTGACAAGATGCCAAATGTTTTAAGATTTATTAGACAGCTGATGTCAGTTTGGCCAGTGGAGTAAATGCAGGCAAAACTGGTCTTTTATAAATGCTTTTTCTCCCTCCTGTCCCTCTAGGCGCTGTCTACAGACTCCATCGAGAGGCTGCCAGTGTATAACAAGACCGCTCTGAAAAACTATAAAGTAAGTCAAGAGGCCGACGACTGGTGTGTGCCCAGTAAAGAGCCGCTGGACCTCAGCAACTTTAAAGGAGCCAAATGAAAAGGATGTGCTCCAGGCCTGGTGCTTCAAACCCTCATACCACAACGTTTCCAAGCCTGCCTGTTAGAACCTCCATATGCCGATGTCGTGATCTGCTGCGGCGGACGGACATCGAACCTCTGATTTCCAGACTAGAGTAGACAAAGTGCCCTCTTACATTTCAGTCTGATTTTAGCAGAAGCATGTTTCAACTCATTGTTATTTTCTGTTTTTGTTTTGTGAATTAGACAGCCAGGAAAGAGAAAATACTTACAAGTGTTTCTGATTGTCACAAATACATCTGTGAGACTTTTAGTTTTGGGGGCTCTGTGTTTCTACACAAGACTCAGACTAGTGAAGCCATGCAGCCCACAGTCACGTGAAGCCAGGGAGAGTTAAGACAGCACCCAGCATGTTATGGGTGAGATGGTGCGGCAAAAAAAATAAGATGACACAATCAGAGGAAGTGTCCCAGTTCAAGTCAGTCCAGATGGAATCAGTCAGTTTGGGGACATCCTGTTCTTGAGTATTCACTTGAAGTGGAAGTGAAGCAGATCCTCAATCATCTGTAGGTACCGTCACCTCAGCCTTAGTAAGACATCCAAATGATCATTTAATTTAATACTTGAACAACACTCCTGATGCACCTTTTTAAACTTTTAACTACTGTGATTTAGTGTCTGTTCGTAGATTTTAACAAATGTTTGGCTTTGAAAGTGGAGTGATATTCCCTGCATGTATATTTGTTCAGATTTAGTTTTTTCAGCCTTCAAAATTGAACGAAAGTATCTGCACTGACTTCTAAGATGCAGTGTTATCTTACATCAGTGTTCCGGAGCAAGCTGAAACTTAATCCACTCTCCACTGTGCATTAATTTGCATAAATTGTAAAGTGATAAGGAGGTTTATATGACTGAAATGATCATAGGGCCCAAGTTTTTTTCCTGTTTTCAGCCAGTCGCAAGCATTTTTGGATGCTTTTTTTTGGATATTGACTGTTCTTCGCAGAGTTCAGTGGGGTGTTGTTTTACACCCAAAGGCAGTGCATGCCATGCTCAAGTTCTCTATTAGTTTGTGATCCAATAAAGGCCAGTATGTGAGGATTTGTAATGCTGCGCCATATGAGAAAAAATATGCCCTGGGTCCATGAATGTTGAAAACCAACAGCTTCATTTTATATTACTTTGTCCTTATCATTTAGGATGTGAAAACTTATTTTTATATATTTGATTGTACATACTGTAAACAGACATAAACAGACATTAAAGGATTTAAGTACAAAATGTTCACCTTGTGTTATTTCCTTTGTATTTTTATGAATTTTCTGTGGGTGTGTGTGTGTCTTAATAGATTACAACTAAATAGATCAATGTTTTGTTTTATTTTTATTGTTTATTTCGAGCTTGTGCACTCCATGTACAATACTTATTATACCTATTTCATTATATGTACACGGATATACATAAAGAATTTTGCTGTAACACTATATACATAGAGAAATTTACAGAGATATTGGTTGTAAACATTATGTGTACACAATTTACATAATACATGAATATATATGGCAATTCACTATTAATATACAATCCTAGCAGCCCAAAAGGGAGTGAGAAGAAGTACAAATTATTTACTCCCACCCCCAGTTTCACTATTCTTTTTATTTATTTATACAGGGACAATACACAATATACACTGATCTTAACTCTTTCATGCATTAATTATGGAACCTTAGTCCAGATATTTTTCCTGAGTATTTTTATTCCTCTTTATGTATGAAAAAAAAATATATATATATATAATGTGATTGAGGTTTTCTTTTGTTTTTTTAAGGAGTTACATAAATAACCACTCAGCTGGACATCATGCCTCTTATTTTTGGAGCAACGAAACATTTAAAATGAAACTGTGCAATAAAAATGTTTTTATTGATAC
>JAPTGZ010000012.1:17613587-17625564 GCA_029814645.1 Fowleria isostigma
AATTAAAACAATAAAACTCATAAATATATAAGGGACAGCTGTAGAATAGCTGTCCACTGGAGTGACCACCATGCATGAAGGGGTTAATAGATGGTAGTCAATCAACACTGTAGAAGAAGAAAAACAGTAGTGCAGCTTTAAGAGATGTGTTTCTTACTGGGAGGACATGTCTCTCAATCCTCCCCCATCCCTTTCCTCCTCTCCCTCTCCTCCATCCTCACTGTAAGCTTTTCTAATCTGTCTCTGTGACAACTGTGTTCTAGGTTTACCTCCCCCACATCTGTCTGAAAGTCCATTCATACTTTCCTCTGTCTTACTCCAGCTCGTCTCTAACCTCCACCAGCCTTTGTCCTTCTGTCTCCATTTCCCTCCCACACGCTCTTATTCTTCCTCCGTGTCGTTCACCCCCACCCTGAAGTGTGAGTCAGCAGTAGCACACTGTACATACCCTTGCATTGATCTGTCGGAGTGATGTGGTCGTATTCGATCGCTACCTTTTCCTCTGCCCACTGTCCCTGAAGGCCCGAACATTTACCTCCTTCCTGTCTGGTGCCGAAACTGCAGAAGCGATTTGGGAGGAGTGCCAAGACTTTGTGTGTGGATAAATTGTGTGTGTTGACGAAATGAGTGAGTAAAGAACAAAGACAATGTAGGTGAGACATGACAGGTGAATAGGGTAAAAATTTAAAATAAAAGACATCCCCATGAAACTTCCTCAGTTGGTTACTTACACAAGTATTTAAAAAAGTATATTACATGTGTTTGAAATTTGTTGAATTCTGCAAAGTCGGACTTATCTCATTAAATATGTGCAATTTTGCATATATTTTTGGTAGATCTGAACATGTGATAAAGCCAGGTACAAAATTATTTTCTTCATTTTGTTCACACATAAGATGAAAAGAAAATTAGAAGGATTTCAAGACATCTGCTTTTATTATCTAGGAAATCCAAATATGCTGTCCATAGCCTTAAAAAAAATTGATTTTTGCCATTTTTTAAGGCTGAAAATGTCACACAAACTGCAAACTGTAAACTGCTCAATACTCCTCGTGCAGTATCCATACAATGGGCTATCTATTTATTATTACATCTCAAAGTGCAATATCTGTTTTAATATATTCCCAAGTGCAATATTTGGTGAATACTGGCACACCCTCTCACATTCATATTGTAAATTGTAAATAGTGCTTATCATGTTTGGTACTTATTCCAGTTGCTCACTTACATGTATGTATCATAAATCTTGGTACTTATTGCTTATTTTTGGTATTTAGTATTATTTTTTGCTTATTTCATTGTATTGCTATCTATTTCCAACTGCTGTACTTGTATGAGGAGCAATTGTAACATGAAATTTTCCCCTGAGGATTAATAAAGTATTTCTGATTCTGATTCTGACATAAATCAGGCCAGAAATGATGTATTAATAAATCCCTCTGTAAATCTCTCTCCAGAATACTGTTAAGTGTATAAATGCACAGTTTGGTGTACATAGGTGATACCGGTCATGACAGACGTCAGTAAACAGACGAAACTCGGCATGTCGCATTGGAATGCTAACTTCTTGGTAAATTGGAGAGAAACTTACTGCTACAAGCAAACAAACTATAATAAAATAAACGGCTTAATGTATATTTTCAATGTTTTCTTTATAGTAGCTCAAAAGAACACATATTGAAGGAGGAAACTAGCCCAAAATCTCAAAAGTGTAAAAGACATTGGATTTCAAAAATATAACTGAAAAGAAAAATGTCTGCCAAATTCCAAACCAAAGGCTGCAACACACCCAAAGTGATTTAAAAAAAAAAAAAAATGAAAAAAACAACATAAGAAAAATGTACAAAAGTGTACACAGGAGGACCTGAGGATTATATGAAAGAAACAGATCAGTTTTTCCTGTGGTCTGATCTACAGCAGAGAGTATTTTAGCTCAACCCAAAGCAGAGACTTATGAATATTCATCAGTAACTACTGTTGAATAAATATGCCAAAGTGCATTTTGTGTTACAAGTGGAGATGTCTGTAACATTATTAATGGAAATAGAATAAAAGCAGGGATAACAGAGAGAGAGAGAAGTGATAAGATGAGGAGAAGGAGAGAATGAGAGGAAGGAAAGGAAAATCAGGCTGCTTTTGTCTTCCCCATCAAGGTCACCCTTTCTGCTGAATCAAATATTTCAGACTGATAGAAGTGGGCTTCTCTCTTCTCCTCTTTCGCCTCATCCCTCCTGCGTTTCCCTTTCTCCATCCATTCACACCCCTCTCTCCTCCCCCCCTCTTGTTTTTCACTTCGCATTCCACTTCTCTTCTTCATTGCCCTTGCTCTCTCACTCTCTCTCTGACTCTCTCTCCCTTCTTTCTGGGGCGCTGCGGATGCAGTTCCCATGGCAACCATTGGATCCATGTTTGTCTGATACGTATGTGATCCATTAATAACCCTGCTGGCTGAAGATAATAACAGCACATTTCCTCCCCAACCACAGACAGAGGAGCAGAGGCAGAAACACATGTGAAAACCAAAGACAGACAGAACAAGAAAAGTCTGAAGGAGATGAAAAAAAAAGGATATAAACACGGCTAAGACTCCGAGTTAAAGAACAACAGCCTTGAATTTATTTTAACATCATCCACTCAGCTTTACTCCCCAGAAAACAGGCTCCTCTTTGAAAGCCAACATAGTGCAGTCCCATTCTAAAACCATCTATTGCATTGTCATTTATAAGTTTGAACTCCTAACATTAAGTTTCATGAATGCAAATTGACAGATTCCCTTCCAGACACAGAAAAGTCACATACACACTCTGAGAGTCGTTGTTATGTGGGCCAGTGGGAGTCCTGCTCGTCTCATTGGCAAAGTGCTGCAGCCTGGGGGAGGAGGCTGGGTGGAGGGATGGATGGATGGCGAGTGGCCAGGACAGAATGTCTGTCTCTGTGTGTGTTTGTTTTTGCCTGCAAGAGCCTTTTTCTGTGTGGCCGGCATGTGTATATGTACACTTTGGCGCTAATGTGTGAAAATGTACAAGTCAGGAGGTGTGTATGAATGAAAGGGATGTGTGTAAAAGTTATGTGACCTACTTTTTGACTGCAGTCAGTCTCTAATGGCTGCCAAACAATGTTTCCCTGTATCTCTTTCTCAGTGAGTAAAGAATAGATACCTGAATGTATGTCTAACAGTGACATGCTATAACTAAACTGTGTAGTAAATTCTAACCTCATCACTCTATTGACTCAATATGTGCTTGTAACATCTAGTAATCTACCACTAATCTAATCTACTACTAAAATAAGCAGATTGGTAGTGGATTAGTAGACTGCCAAAAAAGCTATTTTTTAATTTATCACACATTTAATGAATTTAAATAACCTTCTGTATGCGAGAAGATTTCATATTTCAGAAGACATACATAGCATAATGTCAGTGATCGACAAACCGGTGACATAGTTTAATGCATTGGGTTTCTGAGTATACAGATACACATTTACACAGCTCTAATCAGCTTTGACCCTGGGGCAGAGACAGTAGTCAGGGCTGTGTTTATTACGCTTCATATCTGATATATTCTAGGAGATAAAAGAGATGGTGGATTAACTAAAGGATGCTTGTAAAAGTCCCTGCTTCTGAAATGTAATTGCAGCTTTAGTAAATGATTTGGAATGCAATCACCACATTAGCTCATACTTAAATTTTACTATTGCTTGTTTGTATTTCCTTT
Source organism: Fowleria isostigma (assembly GCA_029814645.1). NCBI lineage: Eukaryota > Metazoa > Chordata > Actinopteri > Kurtiformes > Apogonidae > Fowleria > Fowleria isostigma. The sequence continues at coordinate 17,617,304 of JAPTGZ010000012.1, forward strand.
TTCTGAGCTTTCCGATTTCAAATCCCTCTGCTGAACTTTGCTTTTTTTAGGCTGGTCTTTGCATACAGAGTGCATCTACAGTGTATAGACGATCCAAGATCTAGTTGTATAATGAGTTTCTGCCTCAGTCAATCAGAAGCTCATTATAAACAGACTGTGAATTGAATGAAAGGTTCAGAGCTAATTTATCTTTGCACTGTCATGTATAAATATAGTATTAATACATGTCCTTAGGGCACAGACTGTGAATTTATATATGTCTAAATATATTCAGTAGACAGAGTTATTACTGTATGTGTCCATAGTAGAGCTGCACAATATATTGTTTGAGCATTGTCATCGCAATGTACATGTGCACAATAGTCACATCACATGTCCTGTAATGTAGGAGGGAAATGAAGTCAGCGTGTTATCATCTAATCACCAAAAACAAAGAAGAAAATCTTTCAAAAAAAAAAAGAAAACCATCAAAAGTGAAGAACAAAATCACCAAAAACAAAGATGAAAATCAACAAAAACAAAGAAGAAAATCACTGAAAATGAAGACTTGGTGCCAAAAAGAAAAGCACTATCAGTTATCTGGAATTATTTCAGCTATCCTCTTGAGCATTTTTTTTATATCGCAGGGTTAAAAAAAATCACAATGTCAGTTTTTTTCCAATATCGCGCAGCCCTAGTCCATAGATAGAAAAATTTAGTTATACAGAAATAAAAATCTGTTGCTACAGTATCAATGGATATTCGTCGCAGGCTGAAGGAATGCGGTAAATGGTACAATGCATCTATTTTTTGCAACTTGGTCACTCAGTGGCTGGTGTGTTCTTGAAGTACAAAGTGATTGGAGTGCTCCTGAATTCCCACAGGAGCTTTCCTCTCTCCTCTATGTGTGTTTAATGTAGGCACTTTAAGTCCTCCAGCTCCAGCATCTTTCTGTCTCTTCTGATGAGAACATTAGATAATTGCTCCACAGTCGAGATGAGAAGAGCCTATGTGTTTTATAGACTATTCCCATCATGTGTGCTCTGTTCACTGACCTCTACATTTACCCCATGATAATCCCCCCACTGCCGGCATACACACACATGTTCCACCCAGCAACAGCACCGTATCTTCTCCAACCGTCAGGCCAATTACGGTTAGCGTCTGCATGGTCCCCACCCTCATTGGCCTCCGTAACCTCATTTTTTTTTTTTTCTGTCCTCTCATCTTTCTTCAATCTTTTTTTTTCTTCATTCTCCATTGATTGTTAATTTTGTTTACAGCCTTCATCAGTTCTTTTATGTTCTCATCTGTCTTTACCATTCATAATTCTGTACCACCTGACTTACTGAGTAAAAATATTATTACTATTCATCATTAATCATGCGTTACTGAATGTTTAATATTTGGCGTAGGATGTGGACAATGGGTTAATATTTTTGAACAAAATAAACCAAAAAGGTAGTAGTAGTTTAAGGTATTTGCATAGTTTATTGTACCTTTTATTCCAATAGAAATATTTTTATTTAAAAAAAATTAGTAAATTTTATTTAAAAAAAAAAAACAATAATAAATTTAATTAATTAAAAAATGAAGTTGACTTCTGGTTGTTCTCATAGAGTAGTCAGTCGCATTTTATAACCTCTCTCCTACACTAACCCTGAAATCCCACAAAATTTGTTAACTTTATTTTTCTATAAGTTCATCATCTGAATGGGAGAAGATTCAGACTAGGACGTAGTAGGAAGACAACATACCGAAAAGTCCGGATAAAAGTGCTTCAGGCTCACAAAGCTAATACTTCTGATAGCAATAGCACAACAGCTAGCAAGGACTCGGAGGTGATTAATGCAATAAATGCCCCAACAGGGGAAATGTAGGTGGATAACGAGTGCCTCCAACAAAACATAAATCAACGGGGTTAGGAACTGAATAGTAAATTGGACAAGATTGTGAGTAAAATACAAGCCCTGTCACAGCGAATGGACGAAGTGGAGTGCCATGTTAGCCACGTGGAGAGCTGGGTAACGGACGCTACTGAGCTCAAATTGTATTTCCACTTATCAATGTGCTTATGTTTATGTTGCAGTTTTGTTTTTGTAGTTCAAAAAAAGAAATGGCTTGATTTTAAAATGTATTTATTTAATTTTATGTATACCTTTCCTGGGAGTTTTTCAGTACCTCTCATTAGCTCCTCTACGATGGAGGAGTATGCAACAGTAGCTATTATTAGCTTAAAAATGAAGCTAACATGAAACAACAACAAACTAACTACTAGCACAACACAGAGTCCAACATAAACTTCACATAAACACATAAGTGCAGGTAAATATTACACAATGAACCTCTAAAAAGGTTGTGACTATCTAGCTTTTTTTTTTGTTTCTTTTTAGTAATTTTAATCAACCATATATTAAATTAAACCATAAATCTTAATGCTGATATGTTGATTCATTTCCTCTCTTCACTCCTTTTATATGGACATTATAACCAGTGCTGTATTATAGAAAATGGTGGTAGTACTTGACAAAAGACGAACCTTTGATTGAAATATCGATGGTCTTTAATGAACAAAACTGGAGGTGTAGCCACTTGAGACAGTAATAAGCAACTAATTGAGGCTGGCCCCTCTTTCTATTCTGTTTTGACTCACTTTGTGCCAGCTTATTGATTTATGTAGTGTGTTTAAAGCCAACTCCTTTCACCCTTTAGATAGTGGAAAATCCTTCTGAAAGGCCAAAACCTTGGCTGAGCAGTGAGTAAGGTTTAGCTCATTGGTTTCACAGAAAGGAGCACAGAGACTGACTACGCCCCCGACACATAACACACCCGCCTGTTTAACACAATGGACACCCTCCTGCCGGGTGTCTATAATGGCTCTCACTACTGGATGGCCATCTGTGGATCAACTAGAGTATCCCCAAGAGAGGGGAGCCTTTGTTTTGTACATTTCCGGTTTTCTTTCATCTCTTGCTGATTCAGTAAATAGAAAGACGTGGAGGTTAGAAGTGTGCCCTTCTGTTTGTCTAGGGCATTTGTGACTGATGTCTCCTTAACCATTACAGAGAACAGCTTGCACTAGTATTTGTTATTGATAGCTCTCGTTCATTTAATGTCCTTTGGGAGTAAGAATGCTGTGTTTCCAGATGCCACGTGGAGAACCTATAGTGGTCAGTTTCCTTGTTATTCCAGCTCCATATACTGCTCACTTGAAAAACTCCTCATGTGAAATTTTTATATGTTCTGTTTCAATCTCGCTACCTTCTCATTATACTTTGGTAAATAATTGTGTAATCTACATAGTGCAATAATGTCTTTGCTTTATGTAATGGAGTAGGTAATGGTGCAGTTTTGTTAATTCTCTGCTGTTTTTAAAGAGGCTCTAAATGTCTCTGTCACATTACATCAGAACATATACTGTACAAATACACCATGTAATGACCAAACTCAGATTAAACTCTGAGTAGGCACTTCCTACTGAAGTGGAGAAAGCAATGAAGCATGCCCTGAAGTTATCATTTTTTTCACGTCATTTTGTGTCAAGCCATTTATTTCCAAATAGAGAGATTTCAACCAAAGTTTGATTCATAACGAGAGAAATGGGAAATAAATTTGTAAAATATTTAGAACTTCACACTTGAGTATGACAAAAGGCATTTTTCTTAAAATACTTTAGGGGCCCTCAGGGCCTTTGATAGTCAGCGCCTCTGTTTTCCCACTGCACCATCCCAGATTGAGCTTACTGTGCAAAACGAAGCAGAGATACTAGCCTAGCATATTAACAAGACAAGGTCCTTCAGCTTGTATTCAGTGTATTCGTATGATCTCAGTTCAAATGGAACCTCACGGGAGCTAAAAGAATATATTTTAATATTATGTGCAGTAGAATATGGATGTTCCTCATATCTGATTATATCTGTGTCATAACCATTTTTCAGCAGCTTGACATTTCAGATTTTTACTTCACTTCTTGCATTCATGTTTTGTTGTATTATCTTTTTAACCCAGTCAGCATAAAATCAACTTTAATAAGTTTGCATCAGTGTTATTACATATTTACTCTTTTTATTTTTTTTTAAATGCTCTAGTTAGATACCACCTCCATTGTGATTGTTGAACTTTTTCTCTGGAAAATGAAATAATTAAATACAGATGAAGTGAAAGCTGAAGGCACAATAGCAAGGCATGCCAAGGTCTGTTAATGTACGTCTCCAGAGGTTCCAGAGGCTGCCTTCTGGTAAAGTTTTATACAGTAGTTCTTGCCGCTAAACATTTTCTACTATGTACTCGGCTTGTTTTCCTATTTTATGTAAGAGCTAAAAATGTATAACAGAAGGCACTTTTTGCCAAGACAACATATGTAAGAATAGATGTTGCAGCATAAATAATTTAGAAGAAAGAAAAGAAGGTAGTATCTACAGCTTAGAAAACTGACATTTATGTGATTTGGAAGTTAGTGTGACGGACATGGATTACCTTTCTGACCTTGACTTTTACTCGTATGACGTCTGATCTGTTGAGGCGTCTCTGCAGTTTTATTTCACTCCAGAACTAAACTGTCCGTATCATAGTGCACTTATCTCAGAGACATCACCTCTCACTATGCCACCCTCTGCATTTCTTTATTATTCATACATCACATCTGCAGTTGCAGTACTTGCAGAACTGTATAACTTAGGCATAGAGTTGCTAATTAAAGAACTGCACTCAGAAAGCCTCTTAGGCAGTTTTCACACCACAAACTTCAGCCTCTGCAAACTGGGGCAGATAAAGCCATTCCTTTCAGAGTAACGACAACACCAGCCTTTTATTTCATGTTTCATTGATCTGCACTGTGAGCTGCCTTATATCACCCCCCACCCCCATTGTGATGATCTTCCTGGACAACACGTCCCACATTACTTGAGTTTATTTTTAGTCAGATGCAGGTGTGCATCTTCTGTAATTTTTAATGCTCTCTGCATTTTTCTGTTCTCGTGAATATAGCACAGGGGCACGTGAGTCGTGTGATCCAGCCATGTGAGAGAGAGGAAGACGGCGAGAGCGAGAGATGCTGTGTCAGTTCTAGAGTTAAATGCAAATCTGTGTAATTTAGTGGGCGGCAGTGACGGAAGAATAAAATAAGAAATATAGGGATATGAAATGGCGTGTTAAAATCTCAGTTTTTATGTTTCTTTTTCCAGGAGGCATAGAATGTGACATAAAGGCATTGATTTATGATATTGTGGTAAATAAATTGATACTGAGTCATACAAACTATCCTATTGGGGCTGCAGCTAATGACTACTTTTATAACCAAAGAACATTCTAATAGTATCTCTATCCAACAGTCCAAACTCTACAGAGGTTCAGGTACAAGGGCAGTGCATGATCATACATGTATATAAAGGCTGTACTCTGCACACAAAGAAATAGGGGTATCATTTTTGTACCTTAACTCTTGGATGCCTACTAGGAACAACCCGTATATACGTTACTATGGCTACCCATGTAACATATTTCTGGTGTGTCGTTTCTTTTTTTCCCGGTGGCTACAATCGTCACCATTTCAGCAAACTTTGTGAAAAACTGGTGAAAATGTATTATTTAATCCTATTGGTTGGCCTGGTATGGGTTGTGGTCACCTCCACTTTATCATAGCCTCTGCTGCATTTGAAAAACAACCTGTTCTAATGGTCGTCAAATCACATCATTAGTGATATAACAGAGGTGTTAATCAATATCACTCCTTTAACAAAATCCTTTAATCTAACTGTAATGACCTCTCTCAATTCTGGTAATAAAAAGCATTACAAATCAACAAATACAAAAAAAAAAACCTGCTTTTTATTGATGATAATGATTCAACCTGCCACTTCCTGTTTGGAAATGTTCTTGAGTCTTTTTATCTTAATGTCAGTCCTATTAAGTCAAACTCAATTACTTATATAGGGTACAACTCTAGCATATATATAAATAAATGTTAACACCTCTAATCAGAGATATTCAGTCCACTTGTCCTTCACTTAAGTAGGTTTAAGAGGCTTCAGAGCTTCAGGTCCATGTGGGATAAAGGTGTATGATTAAAAATAAATAAATAAAAACAGCAAATGTATTCTAAATGTAGTTTATTTTGTGTTAAAACCAGTACAAGCTCTGCATTAACTGTTCTTGTATGGATATTTTTGAACTACATCTCTCACATCCATGCTTTCACATTAAGACATTGAGTGCTTCAGTCTCTGCCTGTTTTGGATTTGGTCATTTTCGGAATCATACAGTGGAGTTAGAGTCAAATAGGGGTAAAGTTGCACTTTAATGACTGCCTTCACTCCCCACATTCATGATAAGTGCTTTATGCTGATTTCTATGCAGATGGCTTAGAGCTGTTTTAGCTTATTCCCTCCCAAGTTCCTCATTGCCCTTTTTTTTCCTTTTACACCTAGTTTGCATAGCCAGATGTACTGTATGTCCACAATTCATTAACCAATGCCTGCTTTTATAGAAAGACTCTCCTCTGTTGCTTTGGAGTTAAACTTAAAGTATCTTTGTAGTTGGATAGTTCTTGGGCATTTGCAAAACAGTCACAAAATAATGGAGAGACATCTTTTTTGGTTGAACATGTGTGCATAAAGAAGCACATCAGGATATTAAAATGATTATTTCACCACAAAAGAAAACAGAGGATGTGTGTCTTTGTTGAAACTTGCCATTTTGTGGGTAGAGTTACAATTGGGTCGTTTTTGTTTGGTTTTTTTTTTTGTCTTTTTCATTTAGGAAGGGAAGCTTTGAAATACATAATACACAGATATAGAGAGAAGGAGATGCCATTAAACTGGCAGAGAGTACTTCCAGCAAGCCAGACTGTTCTACGGCAACAGTGTACACCTAGGAAAGGCAACCACTTAATGCCAACAAACAACTGGCTCCTATCTCCCAGACAAACTCCACTTATGCATACATAAATGTATAAACCTATGCTGCAAATGCTAGGCAGTTTTGCTTGAAAAATCCCTAAAAACCAACTCCCGAGTCTAGTCTAGGCATTACCAAGTCAAACTCAATTATATGTAACAACAACTCTCAACTAGCTTCTAAACAAAATTATTTTTCAATTATTTAAAAAAAAAAAACCTGATACACTGTGTAAACTGTTTTAAATCTCGTTGCTCTGTTGCCTTGTAACATGTGCAATGACAATAAAGCCTCATTCATTAAACTGTCAGTCAGTATTACTTACAAGAACCATGAAAAAAAAATTAATCATGATTGAATAACATTATATATTTCCAATTTAGCATTTGCCATGTAATTGAGCTCATAGAAGATGCTCAAGAAAGGGAATAAGGAAGTGATCGCAATTAAAAAATATTGACCGAGCCTTGAGGTTTCCTGTTCATGATTTATGCGTCCAGTGTCTTGTGGGTTGGATGGACCGTGATCACCTCTTTCTGAATGGCACCGCTTTAATATATGGCTGTGTGCTGACAAAACATTAATTCGCACGAACAAAGAGTCTGCACAGAGGCCTGGTTTTCCATCAAACACGCACACGTCATTCTGCCGTGTATCCTGCTTCACAGACACCATCAGGACTTCACATACAGCGCATGTATACGTGCTGCCTTTTCTCCGCCTGCACGACTTTTCTTGATCTCGGTATGGTCTCGCACACATGCACGGATGGACTGAAATATTGATGGGAAGAGACTTTTAGTGTGAATACAGAATGGCATCATTTGGTCAGGGTTGTTTGTGAGGAGGAGGAGGAGATCAGTAATAAGTTTCTGACGGATCAGCAGTAGGGTCAGATCTTCTGAGTTCATCTTGAGCTGCTGGAGTCTGTCACTACATACAGTACATGCATGAGATGTATCTGGAGTTTGAGAGTATCTTTTGAAGGCGTTTTCCTCATTTTGCTTCAGTGTAACTGGGCGTTTCTTCAACTAGGTGCACTTTTAGCCTTATGAACGAATAAAAAAGTTATTCAAAACTAACCTAACACAGTCTCATAAGTTAAAAAAGTTTGTCTGATTTCAACAATTGATGACCCCCCCATACAAGTTTTTACACCTCTGTTATTTCACTAAAGACATGATTTGACGACCATTAGAACAGGTTCTGTTTTTCAAATATAACAGAGGCTATGATAGGTGGAGACACAACCCATACTAGGACAACCAATAGGATTAAATAATAAATTTATTTTTTCTTTATTTTAATTTTATTTTTCTTTATTTAATTTTTTATTTTTTTCTTAATTTTTTTATATTTTTTTTATTGCTTTTAATTTTTTTTTATTG
>JAPTGZ010000012.1:17637896-17650144 GCA_029814645.1 Fowleria isostigma
AAAAATATTACTTCCATCACAAGAAATATTTTCAAACAAAAAAAAATTCAATTAAAAAATCTTTTCCATATAAAAAAAAATGTTTGAATGCAAAAATATTTGAGACCCAAAAAATTACATTTGAACACTTGGGAAAAATGCCTTCAAAACTTGTTTCACGTTCAAATGCAAATTTTTTGGGTCTCAAATATTTCTTGCATTCAAACACTTTTTTCTGTCATTGAAAAGTTGTTTTTTGGTTCTGTTTTTTTGTTTGTTTTTTTAAAGTGAAGTTTTTTAATTGAAAATATTTTTTTTTTAATTGAAGTGATATTTTTTGGGGTATAATAATAATAATAAATGTATTATTATTATATAATGTATAATAAAGACACAAATATCCTAGACATATTTTTACCCAAACACAAAAAAAGATGACTTCAATCAAAAAATATGTATATTTTCAATCAGAAAATAACTCGCTTCAATCAAAAAAAAACCCTCTTCAAACATTTTTCCACGCAAATTTTTTTGGATCTCAAATATTTTTTGCTTTCAGACACTTTTCTTTCATTGTAAGGTGTTTTTTTTTATTAAAGTGAATTTTTTTTTATTGAAATATTTTTTTTGTTTATTGAAGTGATATTGTTGGGGATTGAATAATAAAGACACTAATGTCCCACCCATAATTTTGCCCAAACACAAAAAAGATGACTGCAATCCAAAAAAAAAAAAATTTCAATCTCACTTCAATAAAAAAAAAACTTTTCAATCAAACATGTTCAAATGCAATTTTTTGGAGTGCATGACAATAACATGCACAGAACGGGAAGGTTCCCAGTATGAGGAGATTTATTAGCGGAAGAACACTGAAGTAATACATGAACACGGGCAACAGTAATCAGTAGGACGTCCACGTAGGTCTGCGACAATCGGCAAAAGAGAGCAGAAGGCGGGACGTCTGGACAGCAGAGCGCCATCGTAGAGGTCTCTGTCCAGACTTTACCACACCCACTGGTCACCTAGGAGACACTTGACCAAACATCCGGTTACCAAGGTGTTGTCCAAACATCAGGTTTCCAAGAAGACACTTAAATAAACACCTGAGGAGAGACAGAAAGGGGGCGTGCCCTATGGTCGTCATATTTTGCATTCAAATACTTTTTTGATTGAAATGGGTTTTTTTGATTGAAGTAATTTTTTTTTATTGAACAATAAAGTTTTGATTGAAACAATAAAGACAGAAATCTACCTTCATACAATACTGCTTATATATTAAAGGTTAGAGTATATATGATGAGCGTAAGACTCCAAATATGTTTGAGAAGCACTTATACTGCATATGTTGTACAAAGGGATATAACTCAAACCAATGGAAGGCAATAACAGACTATATCCAAGGCATTAGGTTTTTCATCGACTGAACATAGTCTTTAAAATTTAAGACTTAGTGTGACAGTGTTGCCGGCCAGTTCAGTGTAATCCCATGTGAACTTACTTCCCCTTTTACATTTGATTTGGTTGTTTTTGTGTTGATTGAATAGGCCTTAGTCAATGGAAGAGTCTGGCACTTGACAAATAGCCCTTCATCAGACAAAGAGTGTGTGAGTGCGGCTCTTCGATTGAGTGTGCTTCATGCTTGTGCTGTATGCATGTTCATTAGCACAGCAGACAGAGAGCCTGGAAGGAATGGAAGCAGGTTACGAGGTGCAAAGTCTGTAGCTTCCAGCTTCGTCTCCACATTGTAATCAGATGGACTGACTACTTCATCTCTGTCTCTTTAAAACCCTCCCATTCGTGTTCCTTAGTGTGAAAAGCCAAATCACACCGATCAAATTATAGCACTTGAACACTCGGAGTTTGCTTTCTACTGTTCGCACAAGCTGTTAGATTTAATGAAATATTTCACTACGGGTTCATTATTTGGTGAGTGTTAGCACATTAAAATATGTTGTTTTTTTTCCAACCACTACAAAATTAGTTTCGGCACAGAAGCTTATGAGATGGAGGTGGCAGGCTTTACGACTGCATGTTTGGAATTAACATCCATCCAGAGATTGAGCAAAGAAAAACGGAAGGAAATTGTTTTCTCGGGATGTGAAATTGTGTTTGTTGCTGCTTAACTCTTTGCCCCATAAAGATGACATTTGACGACCCAACCCTTACCCTTAATAACAAGTTTTGAAACCTCTGTTATAACAAAAGACATGATTTGACGACCATTAGAACAGGTTCTGTTTTTCAAATATAACAGATGCTGTGATAGGTGGAGGTGACCACAACCCAAACTAGACCAACCAACAGGACAAATACATTTATATTTCTTTATTTTCTTCTTTTTTTTTTTATTTTGAAATTGTTTTTAATTCTTTTATTATATATTTTTATTTTTGTTTTATTTTTTTATTTTCAAAAAATAAAAAAAATAAATTATAAAAATTATAGAAACAACACATCAGAGAAACAAAATGTTCCATGGGTAGCCCTGGTAACATATATACAGGCTGTTCCTAGCAGGCATCCAAGGAGGAAAGAGTTAACAATCTTCTGCATATGTCATTCCTGTATTTGAATATAAAACACCTGATTTTGGCTGTTGTTGCTAAGCTACTGTTTGCGGTATAGAGTATTCATAGTATGGCAGAAAATGCCACTCGTGCAGTAACGACAGGTCGCCTCTTTAGCCACTTATCTGTGTTTGCTCTGTATGTGTGGAGACTCAAGTGAGAGACGACAGCCCAAGGTTATGAATCGGAGCTCCCTCGGTGCGTGGCCTAGTTGAGGAGGCGATTGTGTTCTTCTACATTAAACTGCGAGGAAGAACAACTTGTTAGTGGCCTTTGTAGCCACAGCGCCACAGTCTAATTGTACCCCAGTGTTGTCTGAATAAGTCGTTTATCTTAATTACTTCCTAAGTGCCCCTGTCTTTTGAAGGAACAAATCTCCATTCTACCTCGCAGCTAAATGACCTTGTCCTTTTGTTTGATAAGGAAGTATGGAGCTGGAAAGAGTTGTTTAGGCGAGAAAAGTGTTGCATTCATAGTGTGGATTATAGAAGTGACATTGGTAGCACTAATAGATGGTTTTCAATGGAGCTTAGGCGCAGGAAAATGTGTGAGGAGTTGTATGTATGTATGTGTGTGCGTGTGTGTGTATGCGTGTGTGTACAAGTACAAGAGAGTGCAGCTCTCCATATCCTCCAGCATGGTAATCTCCCACAGGGCTTCTCCTCCTCTCTGCTCTGCTATTCACCGCTCATCATTAGAATGGACTCCATGTCACTTCTCACTTCAGCGCTCCTCTCCTTGCTTTCTTAAGGAAAGAGGAGGGGTGGAGGTGGTTGGAGGGGGGGGTCTTACCACTATGGGTGAACAAAGCCCTGCCTGGCCTCTTCTTCTTCTTCTTCGTCTTCGTCTCTACTCCCTCCTCTCTCCTCCCATCACCCTCCTCCTCCTCCTTTTCAATTCCCTTCATCTATCAAATCATTTGGCTCCTTGCCCAGTCGACTGTACCATCCTGCAGGGCAGTGAAGGTTTTCTTCTTCTTTTGTTTTTTTGTTGTTTTTTTTTTTTTTCCCTCTCACTTGTCATGTGCCCAGAAGGGGAATATTAAACCTGGAAATAAGAGAGAAACTACACCGGCAACAAAATGTCAAACAATGATTCTTTCATGCACCAAAGCCACTGCTGCACAACAGGGAGAATATAATAAACTAAACTGTAAATGCAATGAATTTTCAACTTGCTAATGAGCTTGAATTTGTCTCCAGTGTGCAAACCTAATCAACAATGGTTAATTTCCATAATATTGATTTTCTCCACTATGGGATAAAGAATGAGAAGTTACAATACAGTAGGTGCAAAAATAACAGGCTTTTTCTAATTACACCAGTAGGAAATGATCATAAATGAATTTGAAAGCTAGGTACCACGTGCCATTGTATTGTTCTTTTTGTCTGTAGTGAGACCCAGTAACAAATCCATTTATTTATGTGGTTTTTGTGTTACATTTCTGCCCCTGATTTAAGATTTTCTGTCGTGGCCAAAGAGTGACATTCTCCTCAATGTTGTTTCAAACAAAATGTGTGGGTATAAAACACTCATTCCGTATGTGCCTAATTTTATATTTAGTTTGTATTTTGCATATTTGTGTAATTATCCAGTACTTCATATCGTAAATACAAAGTCTAATAGAAACTTCACCTGTTTTGTCCAAATGTGTTCTGTATAAATGCAAGAGATTCATTCCATGATGTACCATAATTAAAGTTCATTAATCACTTTATTAATAAATTTATTTGCTACAGCAGTTTCTTTTGTGGTATTGTGTTTTCACAGGTTATGTCTTAGTGAATGTCTGTGTTTCGTGCTCTTGGATATTGTGAAAAGTGACGTCGTATTGAGTCAATGTTACCCGGGGTCAGTCGTCTCTATTGTGATGCAATAAGAGATGTGGAGCTCAACGCTAATCCACCCACTAACAGCTGTTTGATTGTGTGACGTCAACGTGGCTAAAACCACTGCTGTTGACTTGACAGCGCTGCTTCCACTGCTACTGTTGGCCATCAGTCGCTACCTCAGCAGGGATTTATAATCCGCCGGCTGATGGAGGAGACTCTTCCGCAACGGGTGGGAGAACTCATCACTCAAGGGCAGTGACTAAGATAGCACTGACTGACCCGCAAGTTAAAGAAATGGGACTCAATTGTGAGAACCAGTGATCCAACCAAAGCTGCTCTGCACATTTTCACACTTGTTTCATTAACCCATGAAGACCTAGTGCTACTTTTGTGTCAGTTCCCAAAATAGGTTTTTCTATATATCTAACCTTTCTTAAGTGATTATCACCATTTATTATAATTTTAATATAATATTATTCTCTGTATTTTGAATTTGTTCAATGAAAATCAAGTATTTTCCTATATTTAATATACTGATCATGTAGATTTCCATTAAAGCTCAGATTAAAGTTGATTGTCTTAACATCAGAAATGAAAAAAATAAAGAAAATATAGCTTTTTTTGCTAAATTTATCACTAACTGAACATAAACCAAGTGTGTCCATCCACTGTCGTTGATCCGACTCCATGGGTTTTACTGGTGAATCAATGCTGAAGATGAGAGTGTTTCCACTTTCACTATCGAGTGTCCAAATGGGTTATATCTGATGACCATGAAAAGATGACAGACTGAATTTAACACCACTTATTTACATGTATTGATTGGATTAGTGGATAAACAGGTATTAAACAATTTAGATCAGTAGACGGTTTTGGTTACTGGTGGCTGTTTGGGCCTTTTATGGGTTTAAATCCATGTGTAGAGATTATAGTTTGCTAAACTGATTACACTTATTAAAACCTGAGTTAAGAGATTTAATCATTTAAATGAGATCAGCCATGAGTCAAACAAACAAGAAAATCATTCTCTGTGCTGGAGGATTGTTTCATTCCTCATTTACAATCCACCAAGTGTCAATAAAATTCTATTGAACACTGTAAATAAGCTGCAGTAACATTTATTAGGATTGATGCAAGGCGGTGAAACCCAAACAGCAATGTAATGTAATGTAAAACATCTTTTTTTTTTTTTTTTGTTTAGTTTTTTTTCCCTAAAGCAGCCGGAGCCAAAGAAGTAAAGAACGAGTGGCGATCTTGAACGATCAGTGCATTTTATTTTCCATCACAGTACAAAAATAAATCAAAATAAGCAGAAACTAACTGAAAAATGTTTCAATTACAGCAACAGCTTTTTGTCTTTTTCAAAAAAAAAAAAAAGTTTCTTGAACAGCATCTACACCCCTCCCTGTCATCCTCCAGTGAAGTGTCCTTTTCCAATTGTCCATAAGAAAACATGTCACACATTCATCTGTACAAATAAAATGCTGCCAGTCACACACTAACATACAAAGGTACATTCACACACCCACACACACATGCAGCCACTGAACGCCTCTCTTTTTGAAGCTCATAACCACGGTTTCTTTTTTTTTCTACAAAGTACGCAACAAGATACAGAAAAAAATTTGACAGAAATCTTTTAACTATCACTTGAATCTTTTTTCATATTTTATAAGTATTTTAAAGTATTTTTCTCAAACAACTATCTAACGATGCAAGTGAAAAAAATGGCACATTTCAGTGAATTGGGGTAGAAGTAGACAGAGAGAAGGTTTTGTTCTCTTTTTGACACCCTTGACCCCAAAGGCCCTGCTTTTTCTGCCAGAACATAAGCCCAAATTCCAAACCGTGCCTGTCCTTGTTGTGCCAGAACAAACACTGCAACTGCCAACCCTCACCTTGATCTACTCCACACGGGAGTCCCAATGCCATAGCAGAGAGGTCAAAGGTTGCAACTAACAGAGATGTTAATTTTCTGTGATTCACACCAACAAAGCAGCAGAGGCAAGTACTCCAACCATTCTCTGGGAACAATTTCAAAACATTACTTTCAATGTGTTGCTGTATGAACTGACATCCTACATGTTGCTATTGTGTTAAGATTTCCAGAACACTGTCACAGAAAGAGACTGTGCACAACTTATCCATACTGAGGTGAAACATGAAAACTTTTAAACTGTATTATCCTTAGACTGTGTTTATTGTTTGGTCATAAAAGTACAGTTTAGTGGAAATAGATTACTTCTCCAGTGAATGGGATCAGTAAGAAGCTGAGTAAAACAGCCCTAACTATTCTATGAAAATAAAACAGCTATAAAACATCAGCTGTACAGTATTCTTATTCATGTTATAGCGGTTTTGGTGCTCCTATTAAAAGCTGCAGCCTTGATTTTCCAATTAAAAATGTGATTTATTCTGCTAACATCACTGTGTCTCCTTCAGTCCGTAGATAACTGTGATGTTCCCTCACATTAGATTTACAATGAGACGATACTGATAAATTATCCTCAAGGTAAGCTGTGCTTTTCTGCAATTACTGAGTGACACTGAAAGAATTAATCCCACAAGAAAATGGCTGTGCTTTCTCCTACTGATATGTGAGACAGCAGGTTGTCATAGCTACGTATGTATGTAGGCCAGTGTTGTAGGATAAAGGATGTTTTCAGGGCATCCTCATCAGTAAAAAGTCAGAAAAAGTGTTGTTTTTCTCAAGGTGTCCGAGTTGATGTGACTTTGGTGTGGTCAGATTTAACATTGGTTTTGATCTAAGGGCTTTAGTTAGAAACTCATCATTAATCCCTGCAACATTCATTTGCTTAAACCACAATCAATCTTCATTCCCACCAAAGATAAACACACCTACTTCTCCTTAATGTCTGTCCCTTTCTAAGGTATTTATCATGGTATTTCATTTACAAATGTGCCAAAATAATAAATACATGAATGGCAATAAATAAGGTGTCGGTAAGTAGTTATTACTAGATGAAAATCCATCCCTTCATTTAACAGCTGGACATACAGTATAGTATTTCAGAGTGTTCTCAGACCTGTGAGATTTTCATCAAAGATATGGCACTGTTTTAACATTTTCTATGCTGAATCATAAGCACAAAATCAAACATCATTCCAAAGTGGTTGCAATACAACCTATTGACAAAAGTACAAAAAGAAGTCCCTGGTAAACAAATAGTCTATTTTAGCAAGCATAGCTAAATAAACTAGTGTCACTTTGTTCACAGCATTCTCTAATGCAGATGCAGTTGGTTTACAAATCAAGTAAAAACAAGAAAAGTAATTACCTCACTCCCCCAGAACTCTGTAAAATTGCATGGCACACGTGCAAAACATTACATTTATAAATTATAAAACAAAACAAAAATGAAAAAAAAAACAAAACAAAGAAAACTTGTTTCAGAAAAGCAATAAATAAGCCTCCATAAGGTACAAGCCTTTGGGGAGTAAAACATCCATTTACTTGTGGTTTTTTTTCTAGATGAAAATAAAGTAGGTCTTTCTGAACACACATGGTATGACCACTCATCATCGGCCATACATCCTCTTGTTATCAAAAGTCCTGCAATTCAGTTCTTGCTTATTGTCCATCCGTTTGGCCACTATACTGTATATGTCCTGTTGCAGAGCTACAAACTGAAAGCCACAAAACATGGATCCAGTAGTGATGCCCCTCCAGTTCTTTGCTAGATGGCCAGATATGCACTGCAGCAAAAATGTCCAGGCGTATCCATGTAATTGAGGGGATGTGGGTGTTGGCATTCCAAAGAGCCAGGATTTGTTGCAGCCAGGGATGCCTGTTCACCCATGATGCATGAAGAAAGTCAGTCAGGCGATGGCCCTCACCCTCCTGCAGTAGGCAGTGCACATCACATTGTCAAACAGTCAGAAGGTCACTATAGGCTGCAGCAGCCTCAGCTCTGTCCACATTCATTGCTGTAGATGTATGCTTCCCTTTCAAATGTTTGTCTTTTTGTATGAATTGTTAAGAGTTTTCAGTATTTATATAGATATATATTTTTATATATATATGTACTGTATGTTAGCAAAGGATTTACCCGAGTCTGGCATTTTTTGTTTATATATCTTTGTCAAAAAAGCTTTCATTCCCAGGTTTACAGAAAATCCACTCCTTACTTATTTGAAAATAGAATTTAGTCTTGATTTAGTATCTAGAGTCAAAAAGGTTGATCTTTTGTCTTGTACTAGCAAAGTCCCTATGCTCCATTTTTGGTGGCAACAGCATCTCTTATGTTGTTAATACAATGATAATATTCGTAACTAATATCAGTCAAAATAACCATCAGAGATCTCAAAAGCCCCTTCACTCACACACAGGTTTAAGTGTCTTCCTAACCCTCACTTCAGTTTGGACAATAATAAATAAATTTTAATAGTACAAATAAGCTTTAAAGCCTGTCACTTCAAACTTGTCAAAATGCCAGACTGGAGTATCCCCCACCTCCTATTAACCCCTCAGCCCCCCCCAGCATCCCCTCACCGGTCCAGGCCAATGAGCAGGCGGCTCCTCTCCTCCTCCTTCTGGCTCTCGTTCTTCAGGTCAGCAAACACCTGAGTGAAGTAGTGCGGGTCTGAGTTGATTTGGAGCATCTTTGTGCTCATCAGGTTGATGATGGATAGGCAGCGGTCCCAGAAGGTTTCCTTGGAGCTCTCCACCAAGAAGGGCTTCAGAGGGTAGGAGATCTCATTGCCCATGTATGAATAAGACAGGTAGAGGCAGGTGAGCAGAACTGCTTGCAGCTCATGCTCCGTGGCCACCTCAGAGGAGACCACGTCGCGGCACAGCATGTAGACAAAGACCACATTAGCAGGAGTGATGAATCCCTGGTCCTGCCAACCCTGGAGCAGCAGGGAGCGGTCCACACTGCGTAGCCACAGCACTGGGTCAGTAGGTGACAGGTGTTTCAGCCGGTAGCAACGTCTGCACAAAAACTCCCCAAGACAGCGCAGCAGCTCACTGGTGGAGGCCTGGACAATCACTCGCTTAGGGGTCCCTGGAGCCACATTGGAGTTGGTTAAGGGTGCCTTCTTTACAGATGATGTTGTGTTATTGGAGCTCTTGGTGAGAGCTGGAGTGCTTTGATCCTGCGTGAAGGTGGACAGATTGGCACAGGATTGTGACTTCTTCAGGTTCTCATTGTTGAGGTGCGTTACATTGTTCTGGTAGGTGCCATTAGGCTGCACTTTTTTGGAGCCTTTCTTCTTGGCTGACACCGCTACAATCCGCTTCCATGGGAGCACATTGATGAGTGAATGCCGCTTCAGGTTCTTGTCTTTGGCATTCTTGCTGTTCTGGACAGCTGTGTAGTGGCCCACTGTGGCCGGTCCATCCTCAAAGAGAGCTGCCTTTCGGTAGCTAGGTGACAAAGACAGCACGGTTCCCATAGTGACTCGGAGAGGCGTCCAGGAGCTTTGCCGCACTGGGTCAGAAGAGTGTCTGCCAGGGGAGGTCCTGGGGGTCTCAAAGACTCAGTGCTTCTGGGAGCTGGAAGTCCCGGGCTACAGGCTGCCACTGGGCATCTAAAGCCTAGTAGGAGATTGTCCAATGAACAGCCTGTTGAGGGGGTAACAATCAGCTTGACTGAGACAGCCTCTGTTATATTTCTGTATTGTGTCTGTGTCTTCAGGTGGGCAGCAACGTCTTCTGGAAACAGAAAAGATCAAGAATTAGACAAAACCTACACATTATTACTTTTGCATTAATTATGGTTATTTACAAATAAAAAATGTAATCTAATCTCTACAAGATTATATCAGATAAAACTTTTTTCTGTCTGTAATATCTAATGTTCAGAGGTTTATCCAGCAGACCATCAGGCTCATTACCAGTATTGATTTGACTCACTAAGAGGTGAAATAGATGAAAATGCCGATAATTAATTCATATACAGTACAGATTGCTCTTTTCTGAATATAACAGACATGAAAATTAGGTACAAATATTTTCATGCAGTTTTTTTTCTATACTTTACACTTACATGTAAACGATATAAACCTTACAACACAAAAGCAACAGATGGGATGTTTGACCAGCTATTTATGAAAAATTGCACACTATCGAATTAATCAACTATTAAAATCCGTCCTGCATTGTATATTCATAAGCGCTTTATAATTTTAGATGCGTGTTTTATTGGCAATGGCCGACCAGTCACGGTGAGCCATGCGCCACCCCTCTGACTAAGATGGAAGCCTATAACGTAAACACCACAACAATACAGTACTGGTGAAGGTCGCGTGTGATACCTATAGACCTCCGCATCCCAAAAAAACTAATCCAAGGTCACACCATTAACGTTGGTTGAACGTGCTTAAAAGTAAATATACGTTTATTTTTGCACGACAAAAATATCTTCCGTTCCGCAGTATCTATGCATGGCTGAAATACAGTGGATGGAGCGACTTTGCTCTCTTGCGCATGATGCTCTAATCCTCATTCCATCACCCAATGACAGTCCCATGTTTGCGTCTTTAGATGTGGAAAAGACAAAACGTTATCCTGGAATCTGGTTTAATCGGATTAGATTATAATGATTTATTTGGGGTCTTGCTGTGATAAAGGCTTGTGAACGTCGGGTGCTCTCCATGGTGCTGAAACCGAGAGCCCAGCGTCTGCGTCGCAGTGAAATGCTGACCATAGGCGGTGGCTTCGACTAAATAAGAGGGGATTTCTAATGTTTTATCCTTTTTTCTTAAGATCTTGCAATAACTTAGTAATAATTGGCTGAAACCTGCAGCTTTATGTCGTCACATTCATTCTTCCGAGTGAAACAAGCTGCCAATCACTTCTATTTCTAATATCATGGCTGCACGAATATGTAATCTAAAGCCCCAGTTTCAAGAGGAAAATATTCGACTAACATATCACTATTTGAAACTCACCAGTTCTTCTGTTCAAAGGGTAAAAATAGCTTAGATGCAGCGATGCTCCCGCGGCTCACGCAGTTTTTCCGTTGAAGAAAAAAAAAAATCACTGTAAAACCATCTCGCTGATAAAAACGTAACAAAGAAAAAATAATCCAAGCCGATGCAAAAAAGCAAGCGGTGGATGAACGCGCTTGTTGTTGACAGTGCGCAGAGAATAGCAGACAGTTGTGGAATGGATGCTGAGATGAAGATGTGCTCCTGGTCCTCTTGGCCGTGAGATGCGGATGCTGCGAGGGCTGGTGTTGTGTTGTGTCATTGACTGTGTGAGGACGGTTGACGCAAAGGCGGTGGTGGGGCGCCGCTCTGCGCTCTGTGCACGATGCTGTTTATGCTGGGAACCAACTCCGCCTATAACAGTATGCACAGCGGGCACCGAAGCATACTGAACATTGTCAACACCTTTAGTCATGTACCCAAAAAGCAAATACCATCAACCCCTGGACATTTTGTGGCGACTCCCCGAATGCGTTTATTAACCTTTGTGATTGGCTATTTCAGCGAGTCTGTATTTGAATTCCTGTCTATATAGGCCACCGATTCATCCACACTGTAATTTTGCTACCTACTGCCTACCAGCAAGCTGTGTCATTTTGCCATTTGAGTACATAGTTCGTTAGAATTTGTATTTAATTCATTTTCGGTAATTATTCCAGTGTTTTTCCATTGCTGTACTGTTCTGTTCTCATTTGTATTTCATATTTCTACTATTCTGTATTTCTCCTCTTCAAGGTGACTTTATTGGTATCCGAAGGTAGATTTGTCTTACCTTTAGTTTCCTTATTTATTTTTGTATATTAAAAGGCCATCCCTTTCTTTTTTCATACTGACCACTTAACACATTCTATTCTATTCTATTCTATTCTATTCTATTCTATTCTATTCTATTCTATTCTATTCTATTCTATTCTAT
>JAPTGZ010000012.1:17726166-17738472 GCA_029814645.1 Fowleria isostigma
ATCATATTTGTCCAAACAAAATAACCAAAAATTGAAGAAAACATAGGGTGGTCTACAAATTTTTTCCACGACTGTAATGTTTTCTTACAGTTTTTAGGGTGTTACATGTCAGGAAGGCCCCTGTGGAAGTCAGTCAAAGGGAAACTGATTTTAGTTTTAACTGAGTCCACAGTTGAACAGTAGAGGCGGCAGCTGTTAGTGTCCAGTATATGCCCCCCAAACGTGGACCACCCTGCCTGATCCAGTCAGACATACCACATCAGTAGACATTTTAAAAACAGATTAAAAACATATCTTTTTTTGACAGCGTTCAGTTGAGTTGTGTGTGGGCTTGTGTGTTTGTTGGCACATATGATTGTTACTTGCACTTTCTTTATAAGATTGTTTTTTACTGTAGTTATATCATGTACCTGTTGTGAAGCCCTTGCATCTGCCTTGTGCATGAAATCCGCTTTATTAACAAAGCTGACTTGAATTGAAAAACTGAACAGCACTGATTCACACTAAACTGTTTTTATTGACATATCAGTCTAAGTCGACATTCATCCTTGTAAGTCTTGTTTATTTTGCTCCTTTTTTTTCTTGCAGGACATGGAAGGTTACCAAACCCACTTCAGGAGGTGATACACACCAGTGGAGCTGACTTCTCAAAGCGTTCCCTCTTGTTAGTCGACACAGATCCTGCTGATCTAACAGATAGTACACAATAACCTGTCTGCTCCCTGTTTGGGAAAAGCCCCTTATACCATTTTAATTATATGAAAACATTTGCCCTTACAGTTCTAACATTAATTTGTGGTTTTCCTCTGGAGCTGTTTAGAGAATTGACAGGTTTTGCAGCTGTGGGTGCTGATAATGGACTAAGAATATGTGAAGCTATGTGCTTTACCAGAAGGCTCGTGCAGATGTGCCTAAGCAGGGATTAATCACCACAATGAGACAGCCAAGATCACCTTGTGATGCCAGAAACCATTATAGTTTCATTCAAGTAATTAATTTTAATTACCTTCTATTTCTCTTGAAATAAAGGAGAAAAAAAGATGTTTGCTGTACCCATGTTTTAACATGCTTTTTGTGATGACAAGCTCGAACAAAACTGTACAGTTTCTAGAAGAAGCTTCAGTATTTTGTCTGTATTTATGACCTAGTTCCTTATTTAATAAACACATCTGCCTTTGAAAAGATTATTGTTTGTAATTGATGATTAGTTGACAGTAGACATATGTGATCAATAAGTTCTTACGGTGTTTGAAGCAGATGAACACGGTCTGAGCTGCCCATTAAATGTGACGGGGGGCTTTACCGGTCCGACTCTCCAACACTGAGTCTGATCGGCCAACATGGCGCTTGAGGCCATGAGAGCATCATAGGGGAACAATTGACGTTGATCAGATCAGAGCGCCACTCAGGATGACCTCAGGACCCCCGCAGGGCGCAACCCAATCATAGCAGCCATGACTCTGACAGATGAGTGCAGCGCAGAGCCCCACCCCAACACAAAAGTCAAGCCATTGAAGTCATGGGGAAAAAATCCCCCCTCAGAAAGGTTCACAGCTCATGTGCGTTTTTGCTTTCTACATATGGCAACCACCGACTCCCTGCCCCCACCACCCATCACCCCTCTCTCTTTCCCTGCATTGTTTTTTTGATCTCAGGTGAGCATTGTTACAACAGGCTCCCAGGTATCTACATTTGCCAATAAAGATTACACACTTGGACATGAAGCTCTGTTTTTTGGCTTTTTGCATTTGGCCAAAAAATCAGCTATGAGCTAATTATGTTTTGGCTTTCAGATTAGCAGTGCTGCGATGCTCTGTAGTCAATATGAAACTATTGCACAACAAGCTGTTACGTAAACTATATGAAAACGTCAAACATTACCAGGCTCAAAGAAAGCCTTGCCTTGTTCATATCCAAGTTAATATTTTAAACATAGTGCTGTGTGAAGTTCCCATGTAAAGTCGGTAATGCTACAGCATCCATCAGTCTCTATCCATGTCGTGAGTTTATTCAGGCAAACACAGCCACATTAGCTCATCTGCTCGGCCCAGTTCCTCTAACATCACTACGTTCAAGTGTTGCTGACTTCACTCTGTCTGGTGACTGAGTGACTAAGGACTTAATTACACTGTCTGCTCGCTTGGTTGCTGCCCATTAATTTCTCAGTCATGGGATGGACCCACATGGGTGATGCTCTTCTCAGACTCATGATATACACTCTGGTGTCATATGCTTCCTATAACATGAGGACACTGGAGGAAAAACCTCTCCTACATAGGAGTGCTACTGTATCTGCTCTTCTTCAGTACAGAAACACCACTGTGCCAGCCTCTGCGTTCAGGTTCCATTTAGGACAGATACACTGCTTGCCTGCTTCTCAGACATACTGGCTTAAGTAGTGACTTTGGGATTTCTGATGGAATCAATTAGCTAACCGCATGGGACTTTGTGGTGGACATAGTATGTTGAGACTACAGACTGTGGATCTGCCAGCCTATTTGTTTTTGTTTGCAAAGGATGTGCCTGACTTGATCCGTATGGACAGATGAGATCAAAGGGATATCTTTTTGGCTAGGTGCTAATGAGAGTCTTAACCCTGAAGGGTTATGAGGCGTATCATGCAAACAGACGCATGCAGAAGCATGCATGCAGACCACATGTGTGTGCCATGCTGATCCTGCCTTCTTTACCTCTGTTCTGGGAAGCCACAAGCAACGTGTCTCAACCCAGTGAGGGAGCAGCAGACGCAGAGACCTCCGCAGAGGCAGAATGCCGGGGGAATCTGCTGCAGGGGACGAGACTCGCAACAGAGCTCCAGCAAACTGCAGGGTTTGGCAGGTGCATGCCCCGGCACGCCCGTATGGGGCCTCTACTGGCCTGGGGGGGTTTACAGCTTGGTTGGGGGTTTTCTCTGTACCTAAACCATGCTGATATGTGAAAGTATGTTGGGCCACTGGAAACCACAGAAATGAAGCAGAGGAAACAAAGGGATTCCACCATACACCTTGAAGCGTGGAAATTCATGCAATCAGGACTAACACTGTAAACAAAAAATTGACTCCTTTTACATAGTGATTACCACTCCCAACACACTAAAAACACTGCAGCCTCTTCCACTGAGTCTAGCTCAGTCTGGGTCAGGGGATGATTCAAAGAGCCTCGTACTGTCAAAAATATGTTGCTGCTATTGTGGGAGGTCCCCATCACAAAGCCCACATGGTCTTTGCAGAGATGAGCTTTCTTTGTGAGACAGCCTATTGTGTCCAGAGGCACAAAAAAGTAACAGGTGACCCTCTGAACCTGTTGAGCAGAATGTGACACCTGACCTCGACGCCTTAAGCCTAATGGCTTGTAGAAACATTTCGAAGGCCATGTCCAGGGTCTACATGATGCTATAGACCAGAGGTGCTGAGACCTAAAGTGTGTCACATTAATCAATACAGGTGCAAAAATGAGGTGATCACAGACTGGATTACATCATACTACTGACGATTCTGAATATCTGATAGTGTAAAAGATCTGTCCTCAGCTTCTATTTCTGCACATTATCCTTTAGTGTTGTTGTATTACTGATTTCAACTTCTATGTAGAAATCACCATTTATTTGAACTTACTCAAATATTCTTCCATTAGAATAGTTATGAGTCCAACAAATCTCATATTACCACATATTTTAGGTCATCTCTTCCCAAAGACTGGATCAGGACCCACAATTGCATCAACAAGAGATTTGTTTTGTTTCACCAGATAAATTTGCATTTAAAGTTTTCCAAATCTTTTCATTAGGAGGTGAGTTTTAGTAGCTCTAACACTGAGTGAATATGTTCTGATGAGAGCAAAGAAAGCAAGAGTTACTTTTTTTCTTTAACAAAACATGTTACATAGAATGAAGTTGTGATTTACGTTGAAGTCAAGTATTTCTCTTTTTAAAAGTGGGATTATCTATTAAAGATTTCATTATAAGGTGAAGAAATGGCAGTCAAAACAGTCAAGAACATGTGCATAAATTGAATTCCAATGATTTATAAATATGTCCTTGTCATTTTTAAAAGGCGCTTGGACAGAAAAGAAGTTTGGAACACACTTTTGTGGATAACATCTCTCTATATGTTTTATCACTCAAATTTCAATGTTTGTAGAAATGAGTCAAGGGAAAGTGAATTGACCTATAAAATAAAACTCTGAACTTCACCTTCAACTATTCCAGTTTGTATATACTGATTGTTTACCATGAATACCAATCATTTCCCCCACGTCTGAACAAGTTAACTTATTGCATTTTACAGAAATTAATAAATGTTCCCTTATGCTGGGTTTGTGCCTAAAGCGATGAGTGCCAAGTGTGTTTTCTCACTGCTGCTATGAGAGCCAAGGCCTCTGCAGTGGCAGAGTCAGAGAATATTCTTTGCATTAAACTCTAATCCACCTCTAATTCACCTCTATATGTTGACGCCGCAACACAAATTGTCATATTTGCCCGAAGGCCACAAAGTTGCATAAAGAGGCCCTGGCAGAGGAGTCGGAGATGTGCACAGAAAACATTGCCATCAGAATCTCATTTAGAAGTCCCACAACAGAGTCCACGGAGACATAAAGACACTCAAAAGAGAATAAGTGGGCCAAGGAAAGTTGCCGGCTTTGCCCGAGGATGGGACTTTTCCTTGTGGAGGGAGGAATGCAAAGCTCCTGTCTGTGTTTTGTTGTCTTCTCTCTTTCTTTGGCACACTTTTGATTTGTAGTCCAACAGCTCCTGGCTGATCAGATAAAAAATGACAGGACCCCAGAAAAATGTTCCAACCTGTTCTTTCTTTCTGTTCTTCCTCCTTTGCCTCCCCTCCTCTTCCCCTCTCTCTCTCTCTCTCTCAGTCTTACTCTCCCCCTCTCTGGAGGCTGCTGCACAGAGTCGGGACAATGAGTTCCTGCAGTCAGACGTATGGAGATGGGGAGTGGGAAATTCAATGGCAGTGTGTAAACTTATGAACCTGCCTATCAGGAAGCCAATGGAGCTGCAGAGGCGTCAAGTAATGAAGTACTTTGTTTCTTACTGAAGTATACATTTTGGATATCTATACATTACTGAAGTAATTCTTTTTCAGCCAACTTTTTATGTCTACTCATTAGATGGGGGTGGGATTTAATACGTTTTCTTCTTCCCTCTCCTTTTTGAGCGGTACATATTGAACTTATTTTGTCATAACTAATAGCAATTGCTCTATAGTCCTGATCATCTTTATTTATTATTGCATTTGCACTATTAAATTAGTTCTTGTACACATAAAATGTTTTGTTATTCCGCTCAAAATAAATAAATGATTGATTGATTGAAAGATTGATTGATTACATTTTCACACAATTGTCTGTACTTGTTACTCCTTACATTTTAAAAATAGCCTCATTGCTCCCAGGGCTGTTTCTTGCTATAGACGAACTAGGCGAATGCTTAGGCCCCCCCCCCAAGCCACCAGGGGGCCTCAAAGCTGCATGTTCAGCCTCATCTGAGGAGAATTCAAATGTCCTGTCTTTACTTGTAGATATCTCATGTGTGTATGGTATCCCTTACTTAATAAAAATAAATTAAGGATATAGATGAAATAAACTGCAATTATATGCTATAGCTGGTGTTTTTGTGTCATTATCAGGTCATATTTGTTGGATCACACTGGCACACAGTGACGTAGCGGGCCACAGGTATGACAGGTATGATGGGAATGACTGACACTCAGCTACCCACCTACCATTTTCGTTAGTGAGAGTATTAAACAAAACAAACACAGTTATCTCAGCAGCTCTTGTATTTTCTCATTTAAAGTAAAAAAAATTTATAAACACTCTAAATCTATTTCATTTATTGACATATAAAGGATTGTTGTTGTTTTTTTGTATTATACTTTTAATCAGTTTAACTTGCCTGAGTGGCTTGACTTAAGATGTTTAATTATTTCATTTCATTTATTTTCTTTTATTCATTCCAGTCCCAATGATCGGAAAGGAACAAGATGAAGAAAATTTATAATACTTGCCCTTTTCTTACAACATCTGCTACATCAGAAAGTCACCATTACAGCAAAAAACAAAAAACAAAAAAAAAACAGTTTACGCACCATCAATCAATTAATTAAATATAACTGTAGCCTGTTTTGCTCATAAAGTGTAATAAATTGTGTCATCTTAGTCAATCATCTAAAAGGTTAGGAATCTCTTCATCGTAGTTTGACAAACTAGGGGCCCCCAAACAGCATCTTGCTTACGGCCCCCATGAAACTAGAAACGGCCCTGGTCATCTTGTTTTTATTTCGGTTTGTCATCGTTCAAAAAAAACAAACAAAAAAAACTATCCATTTAAATTGCACCATCTAGATAGAGTGACTTTAATTGTGGTTGGATGAGAAATATAAACATATATCATTCCGACACCCTATTAGTTTGTAGATGATCAATCACACCTGAATTTTCGCACCATTCTAATACTTATATTCAACTAGTCATCATATCTTCCGCTCCATGAAATACATGTTAATGCTCAGTAGTACACATGTGGTTCTTTAATACATTTTACATTGGACTTAATGAACATATATGCAGCTGAAGCAGGTAGTCTGGTGCATCCCACATTTTTACACATTGACATTTTAATATAACATTATGGTTATTATGAGCTTTAGAAAAATGTTTTTTTTGGGGGGAGGTGGGGTAGTGCACTATAGACCCCTATGGCACCACCTAACTTTTGTCCTAATGGCATTTTTCCCCTTATATTTACTTTCATACATCAAGTACTTTCGAAACTAGTACTTTTACAGTATTACTTGAGTAAAAAGCTTGAGTTAATACTTCAACTTGTACAGAAGTCTTCTTAAACCCCAGTATGTATATTTCTACCTGAGGAATGAATATGAATACTTTGGACACCTCTGTTGAGTTGCGGTAGCTCTACACAGAAGAGCACAAGGCCCTGACAGTCGTATATAGAGAAGCGTGTCTGTCTGCAGGTGCGCCGTCTGAGAGTGGACGATATGTCTGAGCTGTTGTGACAGTAAAAAGCCTGTATGCGTGACCCATGAGAGTGTTCAAATGAGACCCGGCTGAACCAGGGCATTGTTTCCTGCCACTGCTCATTAGATTCGACGTGTCACCACTGGTGCTTGAACCGTGTGTAGTAATGCATCCCTATACAACTCATAAGTCATAATGATCACCTGGAAGTGTCTATGAGTGTATGTCTGGAATTTGTCTGCAGAAATCTCCAACCACACAACATGTCTTTTGAAAGTAATTAATAATCTATTTGCTGCTGACTTTCACATGCTTGGATGTGATTTTGTTTGGATATACCTAGTTAACAATGTTTGCCAGGCCACAGCTATTTCTCTCAGGCAGTACCCACATTGGTTAATAACTCTAACCTCAACTCTGATTCTGTTAGTCCCATCTTTACAAAAACAAATGTCATGCATATTTTCACCTCTCCCTTTTACCTTTGAAGCCTGGAGATGTTTAATGTTTGCAACCTGTATTTCACTATGATTTTGTTACTCATGACTGCTGACGGGTGTAGACTTGCACTTCTGTCTAAAATAGTAATAAATTAGGATGCTTTTTAGCAATAATATTTCAAACACACTCATCAAAAGACCCCCCCTTTTTATTACACTGTATTGCTCTTAATTCCTGTAATTTTACTGCTAGTTGTTTGGTTGACCTCATGTGTTTCGCTGCTTTTAACGTCCACAGGTGTGACCAGGACATCTTTGTGTATGACCCTGTGTGTCAGAGAAATGACTGCGCTAATAATTAACCTCAGTAATAACCATACAAGGTGGGATCAGGCAAGTAATGAAGACTTAAAATATTTGTGTGTGTGTGTGTGTTTGTGTGTGTGCCTCCACACGTGTCCTAATGATCTCGTAGCCCCTGGCCGTTGCAGGTTTCCCTTTGAGGAACTGTCCTGGCCTGTGTTTTAGTGCTGCTAATAGCGGTGCACTGGGGGACTTTGTCATTTCCTACAAGACTGCATTGAATGTGCTTTGATGGTGGGTGAAGATTAGGACTCAACTTCACTGCTTTGAAATACCGTTCCCCTTTGAACTTCTCACCTAGCCTGGGTTTGAAAGGGTTGTGTTTTCTTGTAGATTTGTTCACTAAAGAAAACAAATTTACCGAATTAACATATTTGCTGTTGCTTCTGGAGAGCTGAGTCTGTTATTTGTCTGGTTTTTATGACACTTAGGGTATTAAAGTGCAATAAAAATGTGTAATCAAATTATCTGTTATTTTAAAAATGGTGCTTATTCATTTTATTTTCCCTGTCTCCATACAATCATCACTGTGTAGAGACATATCTCTTGGGCTTTACCTCAAAATTGTCTTTGACCCTGGCTTCATAGCAGATTTTAGCCATTCATAATGAAACCCTGAAGTTTCCTAAGAATGACATTCTTCTGGACTTCCCTGCTCCTTTCTTTACCTTCCACTGCACTGTGTGGAGAATAAAGCCCGAACATCCTTGATCTTTTCTCACAGGACTGGAGACGGAGGATTTTCTCGCCGTAAGAATCATTTAAGTGATCCCTTTACCAATGGCAGGGGTTTTGGAGTTGAAGATTGGATTCGAGGTGTGGAGGTGGGGGGCGGGGGGGGTGTCAAAGTCAGATAATGACATTCCTGAGACCCAGAGATGGACCTTAAAGCCCAATTTAAGCTGCTCAGGTTTAATTGTAAGATCAGTAGCAGAGTAAACCCAGATAGCTTTGCCCCCGTGCCTTTTCATGATATGATCGGACGCTTTATTTAGGCACAATATTTTACTTTAAAGATGCAAACCTACAAGATACTGTTCTGTGATTTACAAAAAAAATAGAAGATTATATATAAACTCGGCTCGTTTTATTTAAAATGTGCTAAAATGTAATTACTAATCTGAAATCTAATCATTTGTTGTTTGTTCTGATGATAAGGTTGATCTTACTAATATATAATATATTTATTTGCATAGAAAATATAGTCTCAATTTTATCTTTAAGAATTGGCTGTTTTGTCATTGATGTTTCTCAGCGATACATCCCAATATTGAATGATTAAGCTCTAAATGTTATTATTGCACCTGATCATCATATTGCAGTTTCTGACAGTGGAAATATAAACCCCGAAATATCAGTATGAGGGGCAATAGAGGGCCTGATGCAGACAAAGAGGATAAACAAGATAAAATGCATGCATGACCAAGAGGATAAACAAAATAAAATCTACAGTTTACAAAGTCTTGATTTTCTCCCCCCCACAGAATTCCCAATGATTTTAACAGAGGATTACCTAAATAACAGTTATTGGATTTTCATGTGGCTGTGCCGTGTGATATGACAAACTTAAGCAGATAATCACTGTTGACGCTCGATTGCTAGTATTGAAGGAAATTCAGCGGCTGTAATTCCTTGCTGAAAGTGACTGTCATCATTCACTTACAACCACTACTGTTTACGCAAGGAAGAAAAACACACTGCAGGCTGACAGGATGACTTAGGCTGTTCTGAATATAGCTGATGAGTTAAGCCACACAGGTTTAATGTAATACCAGCTGGGGATCTTGGTGAGTTGGCATTTAAACAGGACAATATTATGTCATAGTCCGCAGATTCAAGTTGTTATATAAAGACCTTTTTGACTGTTTTACATAGGTTAAAAACAAGACAAAGTATTACGCCTGCACAGATTTTATTCTCAACCCGCACAAAAAGTCTGTTTATTGGACTGACACACTGTGATCTGTGGATGATGTGAGGATCAATATAATATTTATTATACGTATGTATCAAAAAAAGTGTTCATTAATTCTGTCAAGCCTTAATGTTGCTGTTTTTCCCTGCATTCATGCATTTCAAGAGAGCAATTTACTGCTTTGTCTCGCTTTCCTAAACACACACCTCATTAGCTTGCTATGCCTTTCTACTGCACTTCATCTTTGTCCATGCATATGTGCATATCAGTTGAGTTATTTATGTTCTGTTTTGTTTTCAACACTCCATCTTGTAACAGCAAGACTGTCATGCATAAAGCAGTCAAAACCTCTTTTCCCTCCAACCCGTCCCACCTTGGCTGGAGAATTTATGGCCAAGTCATTGCCCCTGAGAAAGAAGCTGAAAGCAGCCTGTCCGGGCCCTTTTGCTGAAACTCGGCACCCTTCTTGTTTGACGCATCTCCTCATTTTGTCTCTTTCTGGACATGTTTGACACCACAGGGTGATGCCACTGACAGGGCGGTTTGACACCCATTCCTCGGCATCTTCCCAGCTACCTGGAGCTACGGCGTGGCTTTTCATCTCTTTGCCCTCCAAGAAACCCCTACGCCAACGTACACTTCAAAATTTGTTACCCAAATCAAAGGTGGAGCGCATTGTTAAAGTTCGAACATTATACCAGTGTCATGTAAGCTCCTTGAACTGAACAGCTGCAGGTAATTCACAGAGACAGAATCCCAGTTTCTTTGTCACTGTTGTCTGATGGTTCTTGCTTAAGCCAGGGGTGGGTGTAAAGTCCTCTTTGCCATTAACACTTCAGCCCTGTGGCCTGTGTGCTTGGCAGCTGCCTACTCTGTAAATGAAACCAGAAGATGCTCGCGGTTTGGACGGCACTATGGTGGGACCACATGCTAGTTGGGCTACTAAAAGTGCAGTAGCTCTGACAAGTATTGTGTTGAGAGCCAGAAGAGCTTTGTCATACACCTACGCAAATATCTCCAAAATAAAAGCTTTATGTTACAAAAGACACCAGAAGCTATGATGTCAGCTGCATGTAGATGAATTTGTAATGAGATAAACCTCTAAATTTCAGTTGCTGGAGCCAAAAACGATCTGAGATAATTAAACAAAGACTAAAACCCTGCGGCACCTAAACATATTGTCGCTTGACAAATCCTTAGGAGAGGGGGCGGATTGTAGTACAATTGCAAAGCAAAACGATATGCTTAACTGTTGGAAAAATGGATAGATTTATTTACAGCTGATGCCCAATGGCAAAATGTGTGAATCTGATACATTTTCTAAAATTGTGTCGAACTTTTTCATTGCCAAAAATATTGTGTTAAGTGTGAGCCATAAATTCACTGAAATATGAAATAAAACAAATCAGATTCATTTCATTTGAGGCCCGGCGGCCTGAATGTAGAACACTAGCGCACAATAGAAAACAAGACAAATTGGAGCTGATTTTATAAGTGATATGTTGCTGTACTTCCTAAAGCAGTCCTGAAATTACATGGTAGTATTTCAAGACAGAAAAAGATGATGGTCATGATTTAGAAACAAGATAGCCTGAGCTTTTGGCAGGTTAGTTGAGGTTCTGTGAACAAGATCAGTGTTGTCATTGTTCCTAAGTGATACATATACAGTTTATTTAACACTGACTAATTCTGCAGATTTAACCTGTTAAAAGGAAAAGTCTCTCAAGTCTGTTGACATTTCATATCTTAATGACAACCCCTTACAAATGTGTGTTTTGATTGATCTTTTTAAAAGACATTCACATATTTAACCATATAAGCATTTCCAAACTAAAATTCATCCACTTTGCATCGCAACATATTCTAATATGATAAATGGACCTGAATGTAGAGGGGAAAAGAACGGCGAGCCTTTTCCGTTACACTAGTATTTGAGGTTAAGATTCTTTGGACTGGGCCGGAGAACATTTTTCCACGCAGTCAACTGAAAGTGCACATTCTGCCCTCTCAGAAATGATCATTTGACCAAAAACACTCTCTCTTTATGCGGCTATATGGTCTGATGCTGGAACTCAGGATTGTACTCACCACCAGATGGGATAGCCTCCAAGCACCCGTGAGCTGGACAACCACACACACATCAAATATCCAATCAGATACAAATCCATGAGGTAAGCCTTCTTAGTGAGTAAGAGGGTAAATGGATCAATACATAGAACTTCCAGTAGGCAAAGAAGAAGAAGAGTTTCCAGGAAGAGAAGCTCTGGGGCTTGATTGTTGAATGAGAGGAAAATTAAAATGATATTGAAAAAAAAAAAAATCTTGCTCCTGTTTTCCCCCTTCTTTGAGTCGGGCCAGGAAAGTGTGTCTGTCTCCTAGTAGTTAAGAGAATAAGTGTCTCTTACACACATGCACACACGCTCCTACCCGTCCTCTCCTTCCCTCCCTCTCTCTGAGGTTCTTCCCTAAGGTAGATATCTTTTTCTCTCTCTCTCTACTTTTTTCTCCCTCAGGATGCCTCATCCACAGGCCCAATATTAAAGAGGGGTGTGTGTGTGTGTGTGTGTGTGTGTGTGTGGTGGGGGGGGGTTTGAG
>JAPTGZ010000012.1:17827936-17838329 GCA_029814645.1 Fowleria isostigma
TATGTATATTCAACTGACTTACAGTGTCCTTGATTTGCATTGACTGCTCTTTGAGAATTCACTGAACAGCGACCAAATGTAAATTCAGCATCTGGAATCAACCGCAGACATTTTATCTGCTTCATTTGTCATCGGATAACCAGGGAACAGGACACATCTGGACATGGAGCTGCTCGTCAGTGTCCAATTACTTATGAGCCTATGAAAACGGAGGGACTATATTTAACATGGTGATTCTTCAATGATTAATGCAGTATTTTTGTTAAACCCCTTAGATTAAAGCTGAAAGAGTACACTCGAATCACATTGCGTTGCTTTATTTCACATGCACTGTGGTGGCGTACAAAGGCAAAAGTATACAATTTAGGTCAGCGTCTAAATTTATCCAGTTCTGTACAAAAGTTATCATTAGCTTTGTTGTTTTTGCAGGGTTGAATTGAACATCCATATTTAATTCTCATTCTCTTTTTTTTTCAGATGCAATAAGGAATACAAGAAATATGTGTACAGCCTTAAAAGGCTCAAAAAAAAAAAATGAAAGGGGCTCTGAAGGTAAAGGTCACTATTTAGAATGACCTCCGACCCCATGTTCAGAAACAGTACAAACAGTTGGAAGCATCTGACGTGTTGACTGAAACCTGGTATAAAACATCACAAAATGAATGCAATAAATCTCATATTGCGTCAACAATAGGATCAAATACACATTGGACTGGATCGACTAAAGGTTTGTGTGACTAAAAACAGGTGCAAACTCATTATACGTGCAAAAAAATGTACAAAAAGATTTACTTAGTGTTCTCTAAGGATTGCGTCTTTCAAAGGTGCAAAATAGTAGTAAAATAGTTTTTTTAACAGTGTTTTTATTGATTTTAGTTGTGTTTTAGCTGCTACTTTTTTTGTGACTCAAGGAAATGCACAAGCATTCCAATGTACATATACTGCTATGTATCTGTGCAAATGGCAAATAAAAGACTATTCTATTCTATTCTATTCTATTCTATTCTATTCTATTCTATTCTAGTACGTCTGCAACAGTGAATCTGTAGTATGTTTACATGCAGTTGTGCATGTGATGTGAGGAGAAAATATAAATATATTTATTTAGCACAAAGTAATTTATCAAACTCGAATGCCATTTTTCTCATTAAAAAAAATGCATCTATATTTAACATGTCTCAAAGGGAGATGCAAATATTGTGACGTGCAAACATGCATAAATGTGCACTGTTAAGCCACATTTTGTAATAACAGTGCATTTTGTAATAAACGACCAAAATGTAAACTTTTTCATTTCATTTTGTGATAAAGCCGCATTTTGTAATAAACCGGCCCAACACATTTTATAATAAATTTTGCCACATTTTGAATTTGGCCATAAGTTATTGACCTATATCATTCCAAACTTAAAATGGGCAACTACTGTTATATTTGGAGTTCTGTCATATATAGATGTATTAGGCTACATAGCTCTAAGAGAAATTACAATAAGATCAATAAGTCACTCTTGTCTAAATTTATTGTTTAACGAACGACATAATAGGTATTATTACGTAATGCACCATGTTATTAAATTTCCCAGCAAATAAAAAAGTTGCAAGTGCATTTTGTAATGATCTTCTCAAAATGTAATAACTTATTACATAATGCGGCAAAATTGATTACAAAATGCGCTGGGGCAGTTTATTACAAAATGCAGCAGTTTACTACAAAATGCGGCTTTATTACAAAATGAAATTAAAAAGTTATTACATTTTGGACGTTTATTACAAAATGCACCATTATTACAAAATGCGGCTCAACGGGACGCACATGGCTGCAGTTATTGTCACAAGGAGACATCGAAACAATGAAATGAGAAGGCATTTTTCACTCTTGGGTGTATATTTTTGTAATGATGGAAGAAAAAATAATTGAGATGTTTGTGTGCGCCCCTCCCAAACACACACACGCACACACACACACTTTACAGGACTCCTCTTGAATAGAATAGCAAACCCTACTTTTCCACTTGATTTGATGACAGTGATTACAAATACACATTGACATTAGCTGCAGTGGGACTAAATTATGTGCGACTGGCAGCCATTCACTTCAACAACCCCCACACCCCCCCCACCTCTAAAATGAATTTCACTGCCCAACAATGCCATGTTAGAATGAACTAGGGGATGATTTGAGGCCAGCCACAAGTAGAGTCATGCGATACCTTGTATGACAGAACTCCTCCAACGTTACATTTCCCTGCATCTGGATCATTCCACTGTTGCCATTAATGCTGGTGTATTCCAGAGCAGTTTTTCCAGTGTATTGTCTCCATGACGACAGCCAGTAGCAGGCACTAAATCCTCATTTAAATAGGACAGTCTCCAAGACTTTGCACCTGTTGTCATTTATGCAAGCAGTCCTAGTAAATCACCCACAAACCACGGTTCAACCCCACGTGCAAAAGTCTAGATTGTTTATGCAAATGAGTACATGCAGATTGGGGTCTTAGTAGATCTGGCCCATTCTGTGCAGAGGGACGTTAGTGTTTCTGTTGTTATTTATGGTAAAACCTTTTGTTTTAATGCAGTGGTCCCCATCCTTTTTTGGCTTGTGACCCCATTTTAACTTTACAAATTTCTGGCGACCCCAGACATTCAAAATGGAGACTTTTTTTGATTTAAATTGATTTGTTTTTGATCATGTAATAGTTTGCTATACTATGTTGCAAATAAATGTTAATTTTAGACGACATTTAGTCGATGTAATGTATATTAATGTGGATGGAGGTAGAAAAGCCAGATCTGCAAAAAGTGAGAATTTTATTTTTCTTATTTTTGAGTTTGTATTTACAAGGCTGACAATTAATACCAAACAAATAATCAAGACCAATCAAGATGTGTCCTCTCAGATAATATATCCTGCATTTTATTTGAACTTGATTTTTATTCGGAAAAGTGGGTAGTGTTTTAATTATAATGAATTATATATTAGTTTAGTTTATTTTATTTTGAGCTTATGCGCTTCATGTATAGTGTCAATTCACATTCATGCACAGTAGTCAATACTGTTCATATACACACCGTACATGTGTACACAGAAATACATAACAAGATAGAGAGAAAATAAATAATAAATAAATATAAAAAATAAAACAAAAGAAACCATGTAATATGCACAAGTCTGCACACGATTATTGAATCATTAAAAAAATGCTTTTTATTACTTTATTTTTTACTGTTTTTTTTTAATCAATTATCAATTACTAGAAATTTCAGGCAACCCCATTTGAATTCCAAGCGACCCCATGTGGAGTTCCAACCCTATTGTTGAAAAACACTGTTTTAAAGGTTCTGCTTTTGTGCATTTGTCCCATATACCGGTAAAAAAAACAAAAAAAAAACAAACCCTAACCCACAAATATCACCGACTGAAAGGCTCGTTTGACCTCTTGTTACATGAGCTCAGCTTGACCTGTCGTTTATTTATTGATTCCCAGCCATTCGCTGCTACACAGATTCCACTTGTACCTCGCAGTACATGCAAGATGTGCACCAGTGTAAGTGGACGTTAAGGAAGACCCGATAAAAATATACACGCCTTTGGATTTTAGTCTGTATATGCAATATATAAAGATATATATATATTATTAATAGTGAACCAACCAGCAGAAAATACATGGCCCTGTATACCTCCTACTCCCTCTCCTCATTACTGCCTGATGAGAGCTGGAACATCCCTTTTGGGCTTAGGCGCTGCACTAATAGCTGCTGTCTGGTGACTGAGAGGTCTGGTGGAGGGAGCGCTCACCCATGGCGCACCGAGCTCTAACCACTCACTCATTCAGCCAGAACAAATTGACCCCACTAGCAGCAGTAGCTCCTGTCAGTTGAAGTTGCAATGCCGGATCTACAAAATGTATAAATAATAATGTATACTTCAGTAAAAGGAGGGATAAATGGTGTATCTGCACATGGATTAACTTACAGTACTCGTTTGCCTCTTGGGGAAATAATTCATGTATAGTATTCTTAGGAAACAAGTGTAATAGTATCAGGAGAGATTCAATAAAAAAAGACACCATTTTTTGGGATTGTTCATTAATTTTTATTATAAAGAATGATCTGTAACACATGTTTAGAAGGTAGCTGCACAGAAAAAGAATGTATTAGTTAAAAAAAAGAAAAGAAAATATTAAATATTGCCTAAAACTTTAACATTCCCACAATATAAATAATGTAATGCAATCAAAAATCTTCACTAACCCACTCCTCTCCTCTTTCCACAACATAATTCAAACACAAGACATCATAAATTATGAGTAAAGGGTTTTCCTGGTTTTTGTTACTTGTTTCCACTGGTTAATTCATTTGTGTTCTTCAAATTCTGCTCCAAAATGTCACCCTCAAAGACTTAAAACTACTTTGTAATAATACTGAACTTTTTTTTTCCATCAGTTTTAAACATGCATTATTAATTAATGTCAATGAATAAAGTAAAAAAGGAGAGAAAAACAAAACAAAAGACACAAGAAGAAGAAAAATAAAAAAACACCAAATGGCCTTCAAAGCCCTTCATCTCGATATTATTGTAAGACCATTTCTTTATATAAATGAATGAATGAATGAATGAATATCTATTATTGTGTCTTGCATGTGAATATGCCCAGCCCTTTCATGGGCTTATAAGACAAAATATAATCAACAATACCAGACAGTAGATACAATAGAAACACAACAATGTACTAACCTATTTAAACAGAAACATCTGCTGCTTTTTCCAGGCTTTATTAATAAATGATGCGAATATATATATAAATATATATATATATATATATATTCGAACAAAACAACCATTTTATGCTGTCATCATCAGTGCTCCAAAAAATATCAGGATTTTGGATTAACAACTCATTAAACAAAGAGGCTTTAAAGGACATGTATATCATTTAAAGGAATCTCCAAACTGTTCGGTTTTAGTTCCTTGAAAAACACAGGTGAAATGAACCTAAAGCAATGTTTCCACTCGTATTTTTTACAACATATGCTAAATTAATTGAGTTTAAATCTCAAAAATGAAATACTTGTTTAGCAAAATTAAAGCTTATACACACGCATGCATATGAATATACATGAACAATAAATCCACAAAAAGCAATACATGCGATCTCACACTGATGGGTGCATCATCACACATTTTCTTTCCCCAGAGATCGACACCAAGTACAGAAGAAGAAGAAGAAGATTTTTTTCCCTCATCTAAAATCGGCTGTGTATCCATGATGAGCATTTGTACGATCACAAATACTTTTCTTGATTTGTTAATCCTCCTTAGTGTGACGTGGAGCCTTGAGGGTTGACAGCGCTGAAAGATTCCCATTGAAAGGTTGTCTTTTGGAGGAGCAGGCAGCATCTCGTGTTCAGCAGTTGAAGTCACATTTCTGAGCTGATGGTGTCAGGTACGATCTGAATACGCAAGTGTCGCAAAATACAATGCGTCTAAAGAACCTAAAGGACAGAAAAGTGACTGGATTTTCAATGTGTCTTGAGTATGACGGTGCATTAGAGCCAAAAAAGAAAATAAAATTGCTTGTCAATATGAGAATAAAGTAGTAATATTTCAAGAATATAGTCATAAAATAATGAGAATAAAGTTATAGTTTTAAAAAACTCATTATTTAAAAAAAATAATGTTATACTTTACTGAGATTAAAGACGTAATATTTTGAGAGTTAAGTATATAATGAGAATAAAGACATTTTCAAAAAACTCATTTAATGAAAATAATGTATTTATGAGATTAAAGTTGTAATTGAAAATAAATTTGACAGAGTTTCCGGTTACAGTGAATGAGACGAGTGAAGCAGCAACTTCACCTCTGTTGAAGTTGACCAACTAGATTGCTGGGACATTATCCTCCTCTTATGAAAGTACAACATTAGTTTTATTAAAGGTTTTAAAAACTACAACTTTATTTCTCATTATATTGTGACTTTATTCTCAAAATATTACGACTTTACTCTCAGAAAAGTATGACATTATTTTGTTAAAGAATGAGTTTTTTCAAGTTATTTTATGACTTTATTCTTGAAATATTTTATAGAAGTATGGCATTATTTCATTAAATGAGTTTTTTAAAACTACAACTTTATTCTTGAAATATTATGACTTCATTCTCGAAATAGTAGTTTATTCTCATCATTGTGACTTTATTCTGGAAATAGTAGTTTATTCTCATCATATTGTGACTTTATTCTGGAAATACTACGACTTTATTTTCATGATATTGTGACTTTATTCTTGAAATGTTACAACTTTAACCTCAGAAAAGTATGACATTTTTTTTCCATTAAATAATGAGTTTTTTAAAACTACAACTTTATTCTCAAAATATTATGAATTTATTCTCATAGTGACAAATGTTACCTTCGGCCATCCCTAGGGTATTGTCAGCGGTTTGTTGTCCATCTGTCCGTCTGTCAATATCCAAAAACTTTGGCATGTAGTGACAAGTCAGGCCACTAGGGGCAGTCCAGCACAAAGTTGGCCATGTACACTCAATGGGGCATAACGGACTGTTTGGGTTCAGGGTCTTTGATACAATACAAAAGTGTACCGAACAAGTACATGTAGTTTATGTGAAGAACACACACTGGCTGTGCAGAGGTTAATCTATCCATTCAACGCAGAAGGGCTGGTGCAGGGAATCCCACTGTTAATTTAAAGTCGATCACTTGCACATTCAAAGCATGTTAGGTTTCGCGTTCTGTTTTTTCATATGTTGCAGCTTTGCGGCACAGAAGAGTCCACTGGGTACTTTATTGCAAAAACGTTTTTATTTTTTACTCAAGTTGTCAAAATTAGGTAAATGTCCTTTCTTCCTCTCTGTCTGTGTGCTTTACATTCAACACAGGATACTGTGAGGCTTTCAAGGACACTCGGTAAATTACAGTATTTACCGTAAAAAAACATTGAACATTTAAAAATATATAAATTCATAACATGTGTGGTGTCTGTTAATGCACAAATAAATGAACTATATTTTGTACAAATATCCTATGTCCCACAGGTAGTAGAGTACCCCCCAATACCCACCTCCCCCTTCACCTGATGTCCTTCTCTGTAACAAAAATGTATCAAACATGTATGAAGCAAAGACCCCTGTACTGAAAACATACCGAACCGACATTTTCCTGTACCGTTACACCCTTACTCTGTGGATATCTGCATGTACTCTGGCTGCACTCAAGGCCAAGGGTTTTCAAGTGCGCACGTTATGTTTTTTTAATGTGGCGCTAATACGCCGTCATACTTGAGAAATAAACACAAAGAACACGCTATAGGCCATGATGCAGAAGAGCACGTGTTATAGCTGTGAATTTAATTACATACTAAGTTATGTTTAAAGCTGATGCTGTTAGATTTGTTTATTTCTGCACAGTAATTTATTGCTTTAATAAGTTAACCGCTCCGCTTCTCAACACCGCTCTAGTCAAAAAAAAGCAGGCCTCAGAAATAAACCATTTTCTTATTCTTCACTCCCCATCCCTGCCATTTGTTATCTTGTTTATTCAGCCATATAACACGCTCATACCTAAGAGAGTTGCCAAGCTCCCACAATGCACCATGCTGTCTGGGCTATATGTTTTCCTGCTTTTCTTGGCACGGTAAATAAATGGCACCAATTTCCAAGTAATAATTTCCTGATATTTACTTTGCTTCCATGAAAAGGCAGACAACACCAGGAGCTGCATTTTATTGCAAGCACATAATAGAGAAAATGAAGAAAGTAGTTACATGTTGTTCATGCAGGTATAAGCAACAAAAAGCACATTTTATGCCTCCATTTTTCAATTTTTTAACAACCTGAGTGTATGTGCAATTTTTTGCGTTTGGAAGGAAAAATCCAGAGTGTGTTTGTGTATGTTTATGATGATAATGTATGTGAGGAAATTAGTTTGTTTAGAGAGAGTGTTGAAGAGAAGGACACAGATGGTAGTCGATTGTCCTTAATACCCAATTATGTGGAAAGATGGAAAATGGAAGGCAAAATAATGATTAAAAAAACAAACCAACAGCATAGTACACCATGTAGATGAGAGCATGCCCAGACTTTAAAGTAGAGCTGCACAATATATCGTTTGAGCATCGTTGATGTGTGCAATAGTCACCTCGCAGATCCTGCAATGTAGGAGGGAAATGAACTCAAAGTGTTTTTCATCTAATTTCAAGGGTACCTGACACACAGTTGGTGGTAACAACACTGAAAAATGAGCAATGAACGAGAGAAAATCACTAAAAATGAAGAAGAAAATAGCAGAAAATGAAAAAAATCATTGAAAATAAGAAAGAAAATCATCAAAAATGAAGAAGAAAGTCACTAAAAACAAAGAAAACCAGAGACGATGAAGAAGAAAATCAGAAAAAAATGAAGCACAAAATCAGAGAAAACCAAGAAAATCACTGAAAACAATGAGGAAAATCAGAGAAAATGAAGAAAATCAGACAAAACAAAGAACATCACCAAAAACGAAGAAGAAAATCACCTGAAGCAAAGGAAAAAATCACCAAAAACAAAAAAAATTACTGAAAACAAAAAGTAAATCATCATAAATGAAGAAGAAAATCACTGAAAACAATGAAAAAAATCAGAGAAAATGAAGAAAATCAGACAAAACAAAGAATATCACCAAAAACGAAGAAGATAATCACCTAAAACAAAGAAAAAAATCACCAAAAACAAAAAAAATTATCGAAAACAAAAAGTAAATAATCAAAAATGAAGAAGAAAATTACTGAAAACAAACAATCAGAGAAAACGAAGAAGAAAGTCACTGAAAACAAAGAAAATCACTGAAAAACGAAGAAGTAAATCACCAAAAATGAAGAAGAAAATCACTGAAAATGAAGAAAAAAATCACCAAAAATGTAGAAAATTATGGAAACAAAAAAAAATTGCAATGTATATCGCAGGGTTAAAAAAATACATATATCTCAATGTCAGTTTTTTCCGATATCATGCAGCCCTACTTTAGAGGATTTCATGTGGCTGGTCGGTGGGTGACGGCAGCTGTGAACGTACATCGTGTTCATTGTAACTTTACAGACAGTGGACCACAGGTGGAAACACGCATGGCTGATCCAAGATCTGCTGATACAAAGCCTATTTTTAAAGAACACAAAGCCACACGGCTGATTTAGGTTGTGGATGAAACACACATATTTGCTGTGGCCTTGTTCATCTGATTATTGTGGCTGTAGGTGTACTATGAGCTTCACTTATTATTAGAAGCAGACACACTTTTTTCGACATACATTTATACATTATTTTTGTACATTTCGTATTCTAATTGCCAGAGAGCTGACCTTTCCATTTCTTATTTCTTTCTTTCTTTGTTTAAATGAGGTAATGTATATTTGCATTTATTCAAAAGTTGAGTAATCCAGGCTTGTGCAAATGTGTCTCTACATTATGTTCTGCACAATGTGTGTACACC
The DNA here is from genome assembly GCA_029814645.1 of Fowleria isostigma. Lineage (NCBI taxonomy): Eukaryota > Metazoa > Chordata > Actinopteri > Kurtiformes > Apogonidae > Fowleria > Fowleria isostigma. The sequence continues at coordinate 17,837,418 of JAPTGZ010000012.1, forward strand.
ATCATAATGACGTTAATGGTGCACAAATTAGAAATGAAAATAGTGTGTGTTTAGTGTTTCAGTAAGCGTTTGTTGAAGAGAAAAACTCTCTTTTCTCACTTTGATGCTCTTGTTTTGTATTGACTTTGTGTTTGGTTTCCGTATTCATGCAATTATAGATGTGACCTTTAGATGTTGAATTTCAGACAAGAGTAGGCGGACTTAAATGACGCACTCAACAAGTTTACAACAACCATTTGATCGATGCTTACTCAGAATGCTGTGCAGCAGTGTTTGTTTGAAGACAGTGGTTGTAAATTCCCTTAACTTTAATTTGACATTCATGAAAAGTAAAGATTCAAGGGCTCTGTATGCAGAAAAACGACATAATATTCATCGGATTCATTTTTTCATTGGTGTATAATTACCTGAAATTGAATTGTTGAGGGTTTGTTGCATCAGAATGAGTCAGTTGTCGTCGGATGGAACAAGTTTTGTTCTTCAAGTCCATGTTGGAAACGTAAAGTGTTTATAATGATGTCATCACCTCCTACTGTTCTGTCCGATTAGTTTATGACAATCTGACATTCCGGACCGTGGTTGGTGATTACAGCTGTCAATCACCCATTTTTACACAAATCAGTTTCAGTTAAATCTACCTAAAATTACATAATAATATAATAAATATATTTAATTATTTACCCCATTTGTACCATTATTATGTCTGCCTCCACCTCTGCTGCTGCCACTGTAATACTGATAAATAAGACTATTAGTATTATTACTATTTATTGTTGTGTTCTTGCTATTATAATTATCAGTATTATATTCCTAAGACCCAGCTATGGGTTCTCTGTCCATGTTTGTGGACAAGATTTCCACAGCTTTATACAAAAAAAAAAAAAAAAAAAATCATCTGTCCACTGCAACAAA
>JAPTGZ010000012.1:18027050-18038691 GCA_029814645.1 Fowleria isostigma
AAAAATCCTGGAATTTCCTCAAAATCCGTCCAGTAGTTTTTGCGTAAAGTTGCTAACAGACAGACACAGACAGACAAACTGCATGTAGCGCACTTCCCTCGTACCTGGCCCCTCCCCCTTCCTCAAACACAACTCAGTGAAGCGCAGGTAGCCCCGCCCACACCCACATGGAGAAGAGGAGAGAAGTAACTCGAACCAAATTAGCCTATGTGGACAGGAGTAAAATGTCAGATCACTCCCAAAATCTAATCAATTGTTCCTTGTGTTATGTCCATCATGTCCTGAAAATTTTATCAAAATCCGTCCAGTAGTTTTTGCCTAAAGTTGCTAACAAACAGACAGACAAACACCAGCAAAAACATAACCTCCTTGGCGGAGGTAATAATTATATATTAGTAATTATATTAGTAGTTTTATAATAGTTCTGACTTTTTTTCCTCTATTTCAGTTAGTATAGATACATTTTTCTACTTTTTATTAGTTTTCCTTTTTTCTTAAATACTTCATCTTAGTTTAGTTTTAGTTTTGTTTTCTTTTTTTTTTTTCCATATCTTTACCTTCTTATAATGAAAAATCCCAAACTATCATAACCTTCGCTGGCATGCATGAGCACAAATTCATAAAATTATCTGTACACAAAAACAAAATTAGCTGCTTGTCGTCTGAATTTGTTCTCTCCTGCTACATGTTTATTTCCCCCAGGTAATTTCTGAACATCTTGTCGGAGGTTGCGTACATGCTAACGGTGAGAGCAGCTGACTAGGCTAGCTGTTTCTCTGTAATAGACCGCGTAAATCACATTATATCTCTCATAATGTACAATGAAGCCCAGTATGATGGGTGATCTCCTATTAATTATCCTAACCAGCTATGAGATACCGCACAATGATTTTCACAAGTGACGAGCAGCCTGTGATGACACCCATTCTAGTACAATTAATTAAGCAAAGACACAACAACGACACGTCCCTATTCTATAAAACAGTCTGCGTGACAGTTAATAGAGATAACCCTCGGGTTTTGACTAATGAGCAAGGTAATTATATAGCCGCATACGATGTGATTAGTTGCAGAATACGGAGGTCAGTGAGGGGACGCGTACACACACATACACACATGCATGCCTTTCACCAGAGCTAAGGGACCTTTAGTTAAGGGAAGCAGGATGGCTCCAATCCTCTTTCCCGGTCCCCTAAGGTCCCATGTTATTTTAATGTTTCCCATCTGACATCAGCCATGCATGTCTGCCGCTGTTAGTTAACAGGGACGAGGAGCTAGCGTAGCCAGTCTGTCTCCAGCGTTACTTTGCGTGATCATGTATGGTGTGTGTGGAGTGTGACAGATGAGAGAACACAGTGAACTATTTTGGTTATCTATTTAGGCTGCTTGTTTAGTCACAGAGAAGCCTTGAGGGGACCATGGAAATGAGTCACCATGCTAGGATGTGGATGTTAACTGTATTAACTTGGCTTTTTTCGGTCTAAATGATCTTACTTATTAAATGAAAAAAGTATAGAAACAGTGATGCATGTCATTACTCTGGTTATTTTAATGTATCTGATTTTTTTCTTTTTTTTTTCCCCCCCTCCAGTGCTATTTTTGTGTTGACGCTTTCCTGCTCTTGTTGCCAAAAGGTTTTTAGATATAAACATCATCGCAACAGTGGAGATTGTGCCTAAAGTGGAATCTCAGTATATCCTCTCGTGTCCCAAATATTCATTGTTGAGGGGATTAGAGTATATACAGGATTTTGGCAACACTGCTCATCATAAATGCATTGTAGTGCAGAACAGTTTGTCAGTTGCACAAAGTCACAGTTTACTGCCTTTACTTTTAAATCCTTGGATTAATACTGGTAATAGGTTATGGTTCATTGCTAAGCTAAGAGAGCTCTACACATCATTATATCAACTTCACAAATAATGCATAGATGTTCAAAAGCTCAGTAAATAACCTCCCCATAGGGGTGCTGCATTCAAAGCGCCGGCTGAAACTTCAATGAGATCAAAGATCACATATCTGCTTTATAGCCCAATTATGGCGGAGATAAAAACTCTCACAACAAAACTTTCCTCGAGCCCTGAAAACATTTATACGGCTCAGTAATAAATCAGGCTGCAGCAGAACGAAATCCCTTTAAATTAAAGAGAATAAAATTTGAAATATGCTCAAAATTAGCAGCCATACTCCGCAAAGGCGAGTGTGTAAGGTGTGTGAACATGGACTACCCCCAGGACGTCGCATTGATTCAGGCCTTTCTTTAATCTGCACCCTGGACCCCCAGCCATTAATATGGCCTTAGCCCAAAATAAACCGGGGTAAGTTACGTTCAATACACTGAAAGGAAATGATTGTCCAAATGACATTGAAGGTAAGAGCTACCAGGCCACTGCCATGTTTTATTGACCTTAAAGTGTACCCACGCAATCCATGCCTGTTTGAGTTGGCAGCGACTTTACAACCCAAATGCGCTGTAACAAATTAAACAGTGTTTGTGTCGTGTCATTCTTCCGGACTAAATGTTTACATGACCCCGCTTTTAAAATAACTAATGTATACAACACCGTTAAAAGCACGGCGGGGATTAATCGATGAGTGTTGAAAATGTATTTTTTTGGTTCAAGGTCCGCATCACTCAAAGTCAGAAACATTTCAACTGGAGCTAAAGCCCGGGATTCTTCAAAGCGCCACTCGGGCGTCTTTCAGCATCCGACCAAATCACACCTCGCACTTTCCCCCGGACGTCGTCAGATTGCCGAAAGATCAATCAGATGTGCCGTGTGACTTTACGGCTTGTTGTGTAATCCAGATACTGTCTCAGGTTTGTCTGAAGGGACGTTGTTGTTCCTGCTGTGGATTAAGTCTCGGTGCCGATGCTCAGCCACTGTAAAGAAAAATAAATCATCGTCATTCCGCCTTCAGCTTCATTTTTTTTTTTTTTTTTTTTCTACCAATCGCTGCTGCTTGCTGACATCTAAAGGTGAGCTCTAATGAGTTGTGTGTCTTTACACAGCTGAGCACCACCACTGCACCTCTGTGCGGAGTTTGGCATTCAACCAGCATGGGACCCCTCGAGCTGTTCGGCCTTGAGTGCCTTCCTTGAATTCTCAATCCTCTTAAGAGGGGATATTTCCACAGTGAGCGGCATTTGCCTCTTAGCTGTATCTCTCCATCATACACAAGTACACGCCGTAGAAACAGGCTCTAATTTGTTGGAAGAGTACTTTGATGACAGTTTTTCATTTCCATCATTTCTGAATCATTCATTTGTGAACAAGTTTGATGGAAATATGACATTTAAGATATTATTAAGGAGTACAGTTCGAGACTGATATTGAAAGCTACACTGTAAAAAATGACCATAGAATTAACACCAAAAAGTTGTAAAATTTCAACATAAAAACTGATTTATAACAGGTTTTATTGGCATTTTCAGTGATATCTTTTAGTGATATCTGGTGATATTTAATGATTTTAGTCATCCTAGTTCATTTATTTTAGCAAGTAAGCTACACTGTAAAAACTCACCGAAGAACTAACACCAAAAAGTTATAAAATTGAAACATAAAAACTGGCTTACAACAGGTTTTATTGGCATTTTTTAGTATTTTTTTAGTGATATCTGGTGATATTTAATGATACTACTCAGCCTAGTCTGTTTTTTTATCTAATTATTTTAGCACAGTTCAAGACTTGAAAGCTACACTGTGAAAAATGACCAAAGAATTAGCGCCAAAAAATTGTAAAATTGCAACATAAAAACTGACTTATAACAGGTTTTATTGGCATTTTCAGTGATATTTGGTGATATTTAATGATTTAATTCAACTTAGTCTGCCTTTTTATCTATTTATTGCAGTCTTTTTAACCATGCTCAGTGAGCTGTTGGAGTATCTGTTCATGTCTTTTGTCTGTGCTGTTCTTAATTGTCCAACGTATGTGTCCTGTGTTTTTAATGTTTAATGTTTGAGATGCCTCTTCAGAGTGAAAAACCAAATCTACCAATGGGTATCAAATAAAGTCACATTGAACTTTGAACAGAAAAAACTGTAAGCAAAGTTATTTATTTGGAAATATTTTTGTGTTGAGGATTAAATCAAACATAGCTGTAGTTCTTACAGAAAGTATGTTTACAAAACCCAATTTGTGTGTAGAAATGATGTATTTCTATTGTTTTGAGAAAATAACACTGTAAATTGAAAAATAATTGAAAATAACATTGAAAAAACAGCCTGTTCTCATACTTTTTTTAAAATCAAAAAGTAATAAAAAAAAAAGTAAATTTAATATTAAAACATATAAATATCACTGAAATCCAATGCTGAATTCACATGTTTAAATGTCAAATGTACATGTTACTCAGTAAATATGTTTACGTTTGATGCGTTTTTTTTTTTTTACAGTATTGTGTCGGTAACCACAGCTGCCAGTTTTGTTCTGTAAAAACAATGTGATTTTTCTTACAGTGTATCAGCCATCTACTTAACTTTAAGTTGTTTTCCACACCTTATGATCAGGAGGACTCGGTACAATTGGGGTTGCAACATTCAGCGAGTCTGAGTCTGCTTTTCTTCTTCTTTTCTGTCTTTATTTTGAATATAACATAAAAAGACAAACAACAAAGGTTAGTACAAAGAAAGAAAGCATTTGAAAAGGATGAAGTTTAACTTATATACACTGCTTTTCCACAGCACTTAATCACATGAACTGAACCTTTTGAATAACCTGTGGTGGCGCTGCATCAAGTATTACTGTAGGAGAAGACCAAACAAATGATGAACAAGAAACCCTGCTCATGTATAGGCTAATGCAGGGCAACATCCACTACATGAAAACCAAACAAGGAGGTTGTGTTTACCCACAATGCCCTGCGTTGTAGTCCACTTCCTGCATTTGGTTCATTGAAGGGGACTGAAACGTATGTTTTTTGGGTGGATCAGAGTCCTCCTCTTTGATACACATCAGAGTTTGATTGTGTATTCACACCTCAACAAGTGAACCAGACTTTCTGAACAACCGAACGTTAAAACTTTTTAGTCCCCGTAAAAAAAAAAACAATGTTAAAACAAGGTACAAAACGGCATATTCATATTCCTCGGTGGATAAGATAAAATGCACATCTAAATAAAAATTGATCGTTTCTCTGTATGCATGAAAAATCTTCAGTGAGGGGAAAAAAATCATTTTAAGATGCTTTGGTCTGAAAAAAAAAAGGAAGGTGACATTGAGCCTTTCATGATAAAAGCTGAAAGATCACAAATGCAGTGTGCAGATAAAGGTGACACTGAGTGGGACGAAGGGAAAAGAAAGATGGAGATCAGGAATGAAATGTGCAAGGCCACCTGCTTTAAAAGTTCTCCGGTCAATTATATTATTAATGGCCCCGCGCAACCTGCGGATCTTACCGATATGAGCTCTGCTGGCATGTTAACATTAATCGACCACCCATTAGTGTAATGATGGGTCACATGAGCGCCGTGCAGCTGGCACGGGCCTGCTGTTTGTGATACTGTGAGGTTGCTGAAGCAGCCTGTTTGTCTTGGGTGCAGCTGTTCAAGGAACGCTGTGACCGGAGAATAATGGGCCCTTTTAGCAGCGACACATTTGAACACGCGAAAACAGAAGGACTTTATTTTGTGTCTTTTACTTATCATAATGTAGATCTACAGTTTTATGGATGGGGTGGGGCTTTTGGTTTGATTTTATTCACAGATACTGATAAAAAAAAAACTTGAATACAGATACTCGAATGGTAATATTACTGATAGACGCTGTTAGGTAAGCCAATAAAATGGATGACTTATTCCAAAATAAAGAGTGTAAATATTGTAATAAGTGAACACCTGGCTAATGAGGGAGTGCCATAAACTCGCCTTTAATGTCTTAATGTTCGAGGTATTTAAAACTATATGTTGTATCTAAATATAAGTGCACATATACATTGACTGTCACTATCTTGTAAATAACAGGACGTAATGTTTATAATGATATCCTTAGATAACACTGAATATATGGCCTTCCTATATGTGTTTTCTTCCTTTAAAGGCTGTTCTTATCGTCTGCTCTTTATTTACCAGCCCTCACTCTCACTCTCTGTGTTTAGATTGGATTAGATATGAGATATTCGCCCCGTGGCAGCAGAACATAGCGATATTAATTATAGTCAATAAAGTGATATTTTATTTTAGTAGGTTGGTTTATGATTCAGTTGGAGTTTTCTGCCATTTCACGTGGTTCTTACATTTTTCATCCATTCAGCCTTCATTTAATTTCAGAGTGTACTGAGATATCGAGGCCTCGTTTATAATACAGCCAACCAATACTTGCACAGATAACGGTGATAAAAAAACATAAAAAGGCAGTTCAGCTTGAGGCAAACCCTGGAATCACAAGAAACCTTCGCAAACAACAGTAATAAAAACCGTGGAACACACTTCAGTAAAACCATTGAAAGTAATGAAAGTAATTCAAATATTAGCAGATGAATCAGAGCAAACAAGAGCAGCTCGAAGTTCAATATGATAACATGAAAAATTTAAGTTGCCCGGGGGATAAAAATGAAGAGCTTAAACTCTTTCTGCGTGCTGTTCCAAGTTGCATGTGCACAATAAATAAAATCTCTTGGCACCTGTAACAAAGTCATTTGAGCATATTAAAAGCCTAGTAAATGCTTTATTAATTAATAAAATCTTGAGTGTGTTACATTTTACAGAAAGGGAGGGCCACATACCTTCGTCTCCAGCTTTGACGATGACTATTTTAATCCTCAGCAGTTATACGTAGATGTATTTGTACATTTGGGTTTGGCTCTCTGGTTTTTCTATACATGTTTTTTAGCCTGAATCTATCTTATCAGGTCAAAATTCAAATAACCTTGGGCGTGTTTGTGAGTGTGTTACCCCATGTGTCCCATGAGAATCACAGACCTGTATACTGTAGATCAGGGGTTTCAAACATGTGGCCCGGGGGCCAAATCCAGCCCGCCAAAGGCTCCAATCCAGCCCACGGGATTAAAGTGCAAAAATAACACTGAAGACGTTAACAGTCCAGGTTGGACAAATCCTTTTAGTTCAGGTTCCACATACAGACCAGTGTGGTCTACAGTAAAATAATAACCCATAAATAATGATAACTACAAATTTTCTTCTTGAAAACAATTACAAGTGGAAAAAATAGCATTACGCTATGAAAATGTTTACATTTATAAACTATCCTTTCACAGTAAAATGTAAATAGGTACATAAATAAAACCAAATATGAACAACCTGAAATGTACAATTTCAATAATATTCTGCCTGTTACCACATGTGTGTAACATTGTGTGTATTACAGGGTGGGTGTGGATCAGTTGGCCAAAGGGTCAGTGGTTCGAATCCTGGCTCCAACTGGCCACATGTTGAAGTGTCCATGGGCAGAACACTGAACAAGACACTGAACCCTAGATTGCCTCCAGTGGGGCCTTGTATGGGAGTAGCCGCCCATTGGTGTATGGGTGTGTGTGTGAATGGGTGAATGTGAGGCTTTGTAAAGTGCTTTGGGCACCATGAAGGTGTGGAAAAGCACTATATAAGTGCAGTCCATTTACAAACGTACATGTATAAATAATAAGTTGAGGCAGAATATTGTCAAAATTTCACTTATTCTTTACATGAAATTGTATTTTTTTTAAGTTATTCATATCTTTTTTTGTAAAAAGTAAATATTTTCATGATTAAATGAAGTTTTTTTTTGTACTAAAACAAAGAAACCCTTGGAGTTGTCATTATTTATAGGTTATCATGTCATTATTTTACTGGTCTGGCCCACTTCAGCTCAAATTGGGCTAAATGTGGCCCCTGAGCCCCCCTGCTGTAGAGGGTTGACACTAAACCACAGTCGTGTAAAAACACATTTCTTAATGTTTGTTCCAGCCCACGCTCCCCGAAGTAACAACAAACTTTATCAGATAATAGAAAGCTGGATCTTAGATCTCCTATCTCACCCAGCGCAGGGAGGACGGATCCTAGATGCACCGCTGTTGCAGAGCGCCCCGTGGCTGCACATCATCTTCCATTATTCCTCTGTCTGTGATGTTGCTCTTAGACCCCAGTCAAATCTAGACTCCAGTTCCCAGTAGCCCCACATTCCACCACAGGGTCTAATTGAGCTAGGCAGAGCTTATTCACTATTTATGCCACTTGGGTTCTCCTGTAGCACAGTGAAAAATAATAGCTCTCTTTTGAAGTTATTCCCATGGAAGTAACTGTTTCAGTGCAACAATGGCCACTTTTGATCTCATTTTTTTTTTTTTTTTTTTAAGCCTTTATGTTAGCCCTGGTGTTAGCTAAGTCCCTCTTGACTAATGAGAGATGTAGGAGAGACTACTGCTGTGCACTAGGAGTCTGCAATTACACACTGTGTGGCCTACAAGAGCCAGTTAGTTAATTAATTGGTCTTTAAATCACAGCGGCTGGTTTGTGTTTGACATCTTGGTTTGGTCAATTTGATAAATAGAAGCATTCTTTCAAGAATAGCTCTCTGTATGTGATGGCAAATTTCCAGTAACCTCAGCTCTATGCTCTACGTTCTGCATTTCTATCTTTGGGTAAAACCTGCTTGGGAATCTGCTTTGGTATGTTTGTGATGTGTTTCCTCTTTTTGCTTCCTTCGTCTGTGAATATTACTTGTGTTTTGTTTTGTCTGACATAAATATAGTGAATCTAGTCTAGATCTCCAGACTGTTTTGTTAAATATGGGCCGATATAGAAATCAGAAAATATGCTTGCCATATTGTTTTCATAGAACTTTAATATTTATTTAATTTTCACTGCCTGATTCTGCTGATTAACTTCATTCCGTCGGCTTAGGTTGCTATTGAAGTGCAGGATTGTGTTACTGCTTCACTTTGCTCCAGGGGTGGATTTAGAAAAAGGCAAGGGGGAGGGGGGGCAGAGACGTTTTCACAGGGTGGTGTAGGACAGTATACGTAAATGAGTTTTTAAAAATGATCCACTCTTTTGACTTTTTAGAACTTGATTTATTTTATTTTATTGGTTCTTTTTAATAGGGACCATGCATATTCATGAACACTGCTGTGCCAAAAAATACACCCATGTAAAAATGCCAGAATTAGTAAAAAAAAAAAATAACCACTTTTCATCTGCAGTCCCTAGGCAGGTGACAGAACAAGACATAAAACCCCAAACTCTGATACAGCACTCATTCACTATCAATAACGAATTTAAAATTTCACATAATGATGACATAGACACAGAAAGTTCATGGGTGATGAAATACATGTCAACTCAAGTCAGTTTATGTATATAGTAATTAAAAAACAACAGAAGTTGACGCGAAGGGCTTTACAGACAGAAAGAAAATAACATTTACAAAACAACATAGAGCGTAAGAGTTAAGTAAAAAAAAAAAAAAAAAAGGAAATTAATAGAAATCAAAACAATAAAAGGAATTCTAATAAATAGAAATTAAATTACACACATAAAAATACAACTCAAGCTTACAAGTCATAAAAACAAGACAACTATATCAGACTGAGTTAAAAGCGAAGGTAAAAAAAAATAGGTTTTCGGGTTAGATTATGCCACGTAAAGTCCTGTATCAACAAACTATGGAGTCATCTCAGTAGAGGAACAAAGTGAGCGTTCAGAACAAACACGAGTGCAGCTCTGAAAAAGTAAAAGTGTTAAAGTCCTAATGAAAATATTCCACTACAGGTGAAAGTTCTGCTCTGTAAATAATTACGAGTGGACTTTTCAGGCTTGTAATTCAGTCTTGTAGTGGAGTAGACGAATAAATCCATTTTCAAGTCACTTTTGGTCGGTTCGTTGTTGGTTTCGATGCTCTGAGGAGTTTGTCGACATAGTTTAAATGTAAAAAAGTAAGGGGGGGGTGTCATCCTGTAGATCCACCCCTGCTTCACTCCAATGTATTACGATATATAATAATCCAATTCAATCCAACTTTATTTATAAAGCACTTGTGGACCAAAGTGCTGCACAGAAGATGAAAAGCACAATAAATAAAATTAAAATAAGCATTAAGAAACAATGAAATTAAATAAATAAAGCAAGTTAAAATATAAAAACAGAAACAAAATGTCAACATTGCAAGAGTGTTAAAAAGCCAAGGAGAACAGATGGGCTTGATATAATTATATGTAATTCTCTACAAAAATCTAATGAATACAACAAAGCAGTAAAATTGCTCTCACAGTTTGCTAATCATTTAAATTACAACAGTAATTAACCTCCTTATTAGTATTCTTTTCTTGACAGACTTGCATAAGAATTGCAATAATTAGTTACCATCTATTAAATTCAGCATTAACTATTGTGATAAAACCCTTACAGTCTGTTGTGCACATTTAATGTCCTTTTCAATCTTCATTTTCTGATCTTTTATATCAGTGTTTTATGTATATGGCATGAATTTTGACAAGATTGTGTTTTCATTACATGTTATTTTCAGCTCAGCTCCTGCAGTAAATCTGTGCACAAACAGAAGTCATATTTATGTTATTCACTGCAAAAAAATGTGTCATTAAAACCTATTCAAATCAATGTATTAATAAAAGGAACTCTTTTTTTTTTTCTGTGTGCTTCTAAGTATGCACTGCACAAAATTAATAATGCATACAAATCAGTGTTGCTGCTAATCGTTGACATATTCCACGCTGTAATAATGTAACTCATCTAAAAATATGATGCATTATGGCAAAATACTAGCAATTATAGCAGAGGAATCAAACATGTGTCCCGGGGGCCAAAACCGGCCCACCAAAGGGTCCAATGTGGCCCGCAGGATGAATTTATGAAAAGCAAAAATTAATAACTTATTTTAGTTTAGGAGCCAGGTGCAGACCTATGTGATCTTAAGTAAATTAATGACATAATAATCTATAAATGGTGACAAGTACAAACTTTCCTCTTGGTCTAATGTGGAAAAAATAGCATTACACTATAAAAATATTCACTTTTACCAATTATCCTTTAACAATAAAATGTGAAAAACCTGAAGTGTCCAAAGAAAATTATGTGCAATTGTAACAATATTCAGCTTGTTACCAATTTTTTGTGTAACATTGTGTGTAATACACATGTGTAAGTGATAAGTTGAAGCATGATATTGTTAAAATTGCACTTATTTTTCTTGGAAAATTTTTGGTTTTCTTCAGGTTATTCACCTATTTTTTGTGAAAGGGTAGTTTGTTTTAATGCACTAAAAAAAATATGTAAAGTTGTTATTTATGCTATTACTTTATTATTCCGGCCCCCTTACATCAAATTGGGCTGAATGTGGCCTCTGAACTGACATGAGTTTGACACCCCTGAATTAAAGGGTTACAAAAAAATAAAAAAAAAAATGAAATGTTAGCAAAAATGTATAAGGGCAGCACGGTGGTGTAGTGTTTAGCACTCGTGCCTCTACTCCAGTTTCCTCCCACCATCCAAAGACATGCACTGATAAGTTAATTGGTTAATCTAAATCAGGGGTCTCAAACATGCGGCCCGGGGGCCAAACGCGGCCCGCCAAAGGGTCCGGTCCGGCCCGCAGGAGGAATTTAATGCAAAAATTACACTGAATATATTAATCACTTTAGTTCAGGTTCCACAAACAGACCAATTTAATCCCAAGTGGGTCA